>ML405948.1:0-26255 GCA_005239525.1 Nicotiana knightiana
AGAACCCAAAAAACCACCAGCCATTCCCCCCATCTCCAGCAACTGCCCCACCCTTTCAAAACTCCATCACTGTCCAGCGACCAAATGACCACAGTGACCAAACGGCCACAGTACCCTCAACCAAGACAGCCATCGCCGCCGCCAACGACTCCAGTCCCCACCTCGGCTAATAACCAACCGTCTCCGACGACCACTTTCATCACTTCAACCCCTCCAGCCTCTTACCACCAAAATCCGTCGGACTCCCCTCCTCCAGTCGCACCACCCTCCTTCTCTAACCCTCACCACGAAAACAAGCTCAAAACTCAGCAAAACAGCTTCGAAAACCAGTCCAAAAAGCCATGAAAACCCAGCCAATCATCCTCACAATGTTCGTGATATGGGTCTATGAAAGGGTCGAGTCCGTCGAGATCGGCTTCGAAGTTCTCTGGTTTATGGTTCTTGTTAGTTGAGTTCATTTGTTACTCATTTCGGCCGTTGTCTCGTCTGTTTAATTGAGTTACAAGCTCTCAACTTCAGATGCATTAATACAGGTCCGTTTTTATTCTTACTCCCATTTCAAAGCATACTTTCGTTGTTTTATGTGAATGATTAATTTTGCCTTGGTCTATTAATTGTTAGAGATGAATTAATGTAGTGTTTATTCCACTCTTTAGTATGTTAATTCTTTGAGTTTAATTCCCAGCACTTTGCATGCTGATTGATGAATTGTAATAAGCTTAATGGTTTTTAAATAGAAAAATGCGTCTCGAGTTTAAGGATGGAAGACTGGACCTTGGGGGTTCAATTTTGTATTAATTTCATCACCCATTCTTTCCTTAATAAACCATAAGCTGGTGTATTTACTCACATAATCTATCATTGTGGTTGTGTACACGTCCGCGTGACATAATTACGATTTTTTCAAAATAAATCAAGGTATGCGTTCGCGCGACTTTGGCCAAGTTCTTTTTTCTTTTAATAATTAAACGCGATAAATTGTGTACACGTACGCGTGACATGATTTAAGCGGTGATGTTTCAAAATTAAACCAAGGTACACGTTCGCGTGACCTTGACCAAATAATTCTAATATTAAAGGCTATTAATGGTTTTTAGCACACTAAACACGATGGGTATACGTACGCGTAAGAATAATTTCTTAGAAGCGAAAAAGGTGAAAATATGCATAGGTTCTAAAAATGAGTAATTAAACAATCTAAGCCAGGTATGATTAGAAGCGACCATACTAGAACCGCGGAACTCGGGAGTGCCTAACACCTTCTCCCAGGTTAACATAATTCCTTACCTGGTCTTCTGGTTTCGCAGACTTTAACACAGAGTCAAAACTTCCTCGATTTGGGATTTAGAATAAACCGGTGACTTGGGACACCATAAATTATCCCAAGTGGTGACTCTGAATAAATAATTAATCTCATTTCGATTATTGTCACTTTTATTGGAAAAACTCCCTTACCCCACCTTTCGGGAAAAAGGAGGTGTGACACCATCTATCAGGACCCTGGCGATGAACTTATCCTCAAATTGCACTGTGATATGCAGTGCCATGTTGTGACTTAGTCCTTCTAGTGGTAACTCATCCTCATGAAAGGTGATTTTGTGGCTCTTTAGTACCTGCTCGACCATATTAGCCATCTCCCCGTAGTGATGTTGATGGGTACATTAGCTTCATTCAACACTTTCATCAAGGCATTCATCTGCATTTCGGAGTTACATAGCAATGATAGGATGGATATCTGAGCGGGAGTTTTGTTCAAGTGGTCAACAACAGAAGATTCTCTTGCTTGTACCTTTCTCAAAAGGTCATTAGTGCTAGTCTCGACAACGGGCGGCTTAGATGCAGCTTCCTTGGTTGTTCCTCCCAGGTTCTCAGGTGTGTAAACTCTGCCAGTTTTAGTCATACCTTGGACTGCACATGTTTCCTCCATTTTTGCTTTTCCCTTTCTCCATGCTTCCGCAACATAATCCCATGGGATGGAATCGGACTTGTAAGGTGGTGTGGGAGCTACCATCACAGTGAAGGGTGTAGTTACCTCAACTTCAAATGGTGCTTGGGTTTGCACCACAACTGGTGTGAGGGTGAACGGAGATATTTTAGGATCATCTCCTTCTCGAATGAGTCCGATTGACCCCTCCAGATCACATTCCTAGTCAGTCTCTATCACATTCACTCTCTCACCTCTGTGATCGTGGAGAGGATTATTACGAACACTTGGTGCAGCTTCCTTTGCTTGTATGACCATAGTGTCGATCAATGTCTGAATCTTGTTTTTCCCCTTCATGCCTGAATGTTAGACACTTGTTTTGTTGGGTTTGATCCACTGGGAGGAATTCTCCATAGCAACGGCAGGAATGGGAGTGACATAACCAGCGGCCTTCAGTCTCTCGTACAGTTGGTCTATGGGTTCAGCAATTAGGGTGTATTGTCTAGGTGGTCTGCGGTCGAAGTTCGGTCATTTTTTTTGGTAGTTTTTGCGTGCGGGTGGTGGCGAATGGTAATATGCGGGTTGAGTATTATAGGTGTGGTAGGTGGTGGCATGTTGTTGGTATCTGGGGGGTGAAGGTTGGTATGTGGGTGGAGGTATTAAGTATGTAGGTGGAGGTGTTTTGTATGTGAGAGGAGATTTAGGATTCTATGATACCATTATGGCGCCTACTTCTTTCTTCTTCAAAATACCTCCCAATTGCAAGGCTTTATCTGTGGCCTGCAATGCCTCAAAATTGGTCACCATCCCATTCTTGATCCATTCTTCTATTCTTTCTCCTAACTGATGATGTCGGAGAATTTGTGATTTTCAATAACTATCAACCTTTCATAATATTGCGCGTCTTGAGCTCCGATGAAGAACTTATACATTTGTTCTTCTACAAGTGATGGCCTTACTTTCGCGGCTTCTGATCTCTGCCGAGTAGCATACTCACGGAAAGTTTCTGTCAGCTTCTTCTTGAGCTTTTGAATGTAGAAACGTCTGGTGCATTTTATGCATTGAACCTGAATCTGTCTATGAAGTATAACACCATACTTACCCAATTAACCCACTTCTTCGGATTCTGGCTGATATACCAAGACAACACATCTCCTGTGAGGCTTCGCATGAACAATTTAATGCGGATTTGTTCATTTTTGCCCACTTCTACAAGTTTGTCACAATATGTTCTCATCTGCACTTTCGGATCACCAGTTCCATCGAATATTTAGAACTTGGGAGGTTTGTATCCCTCTGGCCAGTTCCACATCTGGATGAATGCACAAGTCCTCATAGTTAAAACCTTCAATGCCTTTACCACCTTCGACACTCTGAACCCTGCTAGTGAGCTTCTTGAGTTCCTCCACCATGTTCTTAATGAGCAGGTCTTTCTCGGTCGATTCAAGTATGTATAGGGTTTGTTGCGGGGTGTGGGATAAAGTTTCCACATATATTGGATTGCTTTGATGAACTCCGGGAATCTGGCATAAGGGTGGTCATTGGTTGAATTTTAGGGATTAGGAGTAGGTTGTGGTGCATTCTGGGGAGTGTGATAAGTAGTGGTCTGTGGGTATTGAGTTGGATGATGATGGTGTTGTTGAGGAGTTGGTACTGGTTGAGGGTTAAGGTTTTGAGGAGGTGTGGGGTACTGGTGTGGTGCAGGAGGATTTGGTGTTGGGTTTTGGTTTTGTGTGTTTTGTGGTGGTGTTTGGTTTTTAGGTAGTCGAATTTTGTTGGTTAATATCAGGGACATTGAGGGTGAGGGTGAGGGAAAGGTTTGCAAAATTTCGGACCTGCTCAAGTTCTCCTTATAGTTCCAGGATTTTCTGTTCCAGACGTCAGACCAGTTTATTCTGCGCCGGAGTACTTTGGCCATCAGAAGTTTCTACGTTTTCTGCCATGGTAGCATTATCTTTCCTAATACCACTCAAGTCGTCCATTTTCCCTTTGCCTTTGCCTTTAGGATCGCTGGGTGGAAGAGGAGGTGGAGGACCTCTGGATCTAGTGTAATATGCTGACGATGCCAGTATGCACGAACCAACCTTGGGGAATGGGTGTTGATACCCAATTTTACCCTCATATTTTTTCAAATAGTATATATATTTTCAACATGTCATTTTGCATCATTATTTAGTTTATAAGAATTATACATGTATTTTTCATAATTGTTTAGCAATTTTTAGAGCTTTAAAGCTAATTTTCTTGCATTTAAATTTCTTGAATATTTACTAATTATTCCTGTAAATTATTTGTGATGATCTAATCATCTAAAATTATTGTTTGCATCCATATACATGTTTCAAATGTTTTTAAGCCATTTTATATGATTATATTAGTATTTTGGGCTATTTATACAATCTTGTAATAATGGCATATATTTTGCAATTTATTGCATTTGTCATTTTATTCAAGGTAAAAATAAGTTTCTACATTTTTATTACCTTCTACTATTATTTTAAAGTATTAATTTACATAAATAGTATTTTTATATATTTATTTAACTATTTTTTATTAAATTATTTTTCTTTTAATCTCTTATTTAAAAGCTGGCCCAATTTTGAGCTAATTTTTGGACCAAACAGACCCAAATCTTGGCCCAATCCCAAGCCCAAGCCAAACAACCCCTAATTCCCCAACCCGGTCGATACCCTTAAAAATAAGTCGTCCGGCTTCCCCTTTTGATCTTGGTCATTGATCTCAAATGATCAACGACCCATAATAAACCTACTCATCTCTTTATATCCCCTCACCCAAAAAACCCTAACCCATTTCACCCGTCCGCCTCCTCTAAACGCTCTCCCTTCTCCTTGAGAAACCCAAGCCGCCCTTCTCAATCTTCTCCGAATCCGGTTCAATCATGGATTCCTTCTGTGATTTTCTTACGTTTTATGCGTTACCTCAGTATTACTTACAAGGTTGTGGTATTACTTAGTTTTTGCCCCATTTTTGGAAAATACCGATCTCGGAATTGAGGGAGATCAGTTTCTCCCTTCGATATTTGGACGATATTTCGTCCATATGCATCATGGCAAGGTCATACGGGTTCGATTCAGTGAGATTTTTGAATATTTTTGGTTCTCCATCATCAACTAGGGTTTACCTAATTTTTCTCCTTCTCCGATTCAATTGATTCTGCATGTTATTATTTTCTTATTTCTGTTTGATTTTACAGTGTTTCCTTGTTCGTTTACTTGATTTCTACTACTATATAAGTCCCTCCCCTATTTCCCTTTTAGGACAGACTTTAGTCACGATTCACTAAAAACTCAAAGTTATTGCTATATTATTCTCTCATTCTCTTGTTCTATACTTTGGCTCTTGGCCTACTGAAAGATAAGGCCACCGGAATTTGATTATTCGACCTTTCTTAGTGCGAGTACTGCTCGGGGTTCATTCAAAACCCTTGGGAACCCTGACGCACTAAGATTTTGGGTTCTACTGCTCTTTGTTGACGATTAGAGTACTGTTGAGGTTGTTCTTTCTTGCTTGTCCATTTATCAATCGATAATTGATAAGTTCCTTGGTTTTTTGCAATTTCATTCTCTTGTTCCTATCTTCCACATTCGTACCTCTGAAATATTGTGACTCAATATGTTTTTAGGCCATCTCTGTTTGCAGCCTTGTTGGCACTGGATTTGTTTTGTGATCTGAACTTCTTTAGCATTTAAACTTGCCTAAATTTCCAGTTCTGAGACATGTTTATTGCACATGCTTAATTTGAACAATGTTTTCTCTCTTAAGCTCGTTTAGCCTAGTGTGTTGGTACCTGAATGTTTATATTTACTGCCTAGCATAAGTTTACTTCCCTGTTTTGTCTTGAATTTTTGTAATGACTGACTCGTACCTATATTGTGTTCTAATCTCTATTAAAACAACCATTCTAGCTATGACCTTCTCCCATGCTATTTTTTCACTTATTTTGTCTTTGGTTTGCTTAATCTTGTATCCCCTAGTGATTATTTGAGACCTTTATAATAGCTATCTTAACTTGTATTCTTTTATAAAGTTGGATACTGGTTTGTCTTATTGGTGTAAGTTGGCATGTATGCTTTCTGGTATTGCTCAACATAACTTGGATCCCTAGACTTTAAATCCTTTAAGTTAGTGCTCTATTTTGAACTTGTTTGGCATTCTGCACTCTGATATGTTTATCTTACAACCTTAGAAAACCTGATTCCCCTAACTCACTCTCAATATGTTTTCCTGCTCAATATACTATCTCTTGCTAAGTGTTTGAACCTGTAATATCAACTTGCCCTCTAAGTCTTCTTGATTCTCTTAACTTGCATGTTCTTGTTTAATTAAACCTGCTATGTCTGCTTCTAAAATAAAAAAAAAATGCATCTCTTCAAATTCTATCATTTAGTCACAGTTAAGTAGGTTGATTGTCTGTGTAGTCTGTCAATTGGTTTGGCTGTGTGCATCTGTTGTTGCTGGGTAAGAAGGTCTTCCCTTTGGGCCTAGTGTGGATTCTTGTGTGAGTTTGAATTTAGTAATTGATATACTCTAAGGTTTAAGGTGTATTTGGACATAGGTTTGATGCACGTATGCGGGAAGAGCCTGCTGAAGGCCCAGACCTTACTAGGTTACAGCTGTTTGGGCCTGTTATGTATACTAATTTTTAATATGTGGAATTCGTACATGTATTCATTAATTTTGGGTCTGTAATAATTTTATAATTGAACAGATGGGGAAACTAGTAAAAGGGGTAGGGTATTCTAGTTCTTGTACAAATGGGTAGAAATCATGCCTATAGGACCTATGTGCTCTACTTGTTGCTTTGGCTCTCATACGTTGCACACTAGTAGAAACCATGCCTATAGTAATCACACACTCACTCAACCTTTTTACTATCAAATCATGAGCTTAAGTACTTTATTTTTCCCCCATTTCTACTGCTATGTGTTACTAGACAACATGCATGTAGGAAACAAATGTCAGTAATTGTTCATCGAATTTGCGCAACTACAACTTATTTCCTAGATAACATGCCTATAGGATTACACTAACTTATATTCAACTAGATACCATGTCTCTAGGAGCACACCAATGCTCATCTAGATATCATGTTCATAGGGCCTAATCAACTAATTAGCTACTGTTATTGCTATTTTCCTTAGATTGCTCGCCTAGAAAACATGCCTATAGGGATGAAGTGTTACAAAACTAGTTTCAATTTCCAACTCCTAGAAATACTGCCTATAGGATGCTGTCACTCGCCTAGAAAGTATGCTAATAAAATCAAACGCGGGTAATCTTAAGCTCTCAAACGATTTTACTGCCTCCTTGCGCAAAAACCTTAGAGATTATGCCTATAGGATTTGTAACACCTATAATATGAAAATTCGTTGTTCTAATACAACAGCATTGCCTGTAAGCTTAAAATCAAATCACATAGAGGCCATGTATATAGAGCTTAATGACTCTAATTTGCCTCAATTTTGAAATTCTTTACTGCCGATACATGTAAGAATCTGTCCGCGTGCATTTGTTGCTTATATATGGAGGCTAACTTGGGCGGTTAATTGTCTTTACATTAAGTCCTATTTGTTTTGAATGCCGATTAGTTTTATCATTTTGAGCAACCTAATTAAAGTCTAGAACCACCCAAATAGAGGTCCAAATCCTCCTGCACCATAGGCATGGGACATTTAGTGCACGAATAAGGTATGATTTAGAATTGAATTAGAGAGCCCTTAGATAAAAGCTTGAGTTCTTTCGCCATCTTCTTAATAAACAGGTCTTTCTCGGTTGACTCATGTATGTATAGGGTTTGTTGCGGGGTGTGGGGTAAAGCTTTCACATATATGGGGTTGCTTGGATCAACTCCAGGAATCTGGGCATAAAGGTGGTCATTGGTTGAGTTTTGGGGATCAGGAGTAGGTTGTGGTGCATTCTGGGGAGTGTGATAAGTGGTGGTTTGTGGGTATTGAGTTGGATGATGGTGGTTTGGTTGAGGAGTATGTGCTGGTGGAGGGTTAAGGTTTTGAGGAGGTGTGGGGTACTGGTGTGGTGCAGGAGGATTTTGGTTTTGTGTGTTTTGGGGTGGTGCTGGGTTTTGGGTAGTTGGATTTTGCTGGTTAATATCTGAGACATTGAGGGTGAGAGAAATATTTGCCAAGTTACGGACCTGCTCAAGTTCTCCTTGTAGCTCTAGGATTTTCTATTCCAGACGTAAGACTAGTTCATTCTGGGCCGCAGTACTTCGACCATCTGAAGTTTCGACGTTCTCTGCCATAGTAGCGCTGTCCTTCTTGATACCGCTCAAATCATCCATTTTACCTTTCTCTTTGCTTATGCCTTTAGGATCGCTTGGTGGAGGAGGACCTAGGGATCTAGTGTGATATGTTGACGATGCCAGTATGCACGAACCAACCTTGGGGAATGGGAATAATCAAAAGAAAGAACAAGCAAAAGATAATCAAGTTAGTAAGGGATATTGAAAGGATGCTTAAACTATTAAACATGTTTTGCAAAGTAATGCAATAAATTCGCATCCTAATTTGAGGGACCTCGTTGTTCCTGAGGTAGGCCTAAGCGATACATAGACTTGGAGAAAATTGATGCCAATAATTGCGTCATTTCATTAGTGCAAAAATGAGTCAAACCCTTACTAAATTGACAATAATGATAAAGTTACTAATGACACTTGGCCTTTTTACAATCGAAATCTAAAACTAAGCTAGAAAGAAGTGAAGAACATTATTTCCTAATCTAATTGGTCCTAGAAGGACCTTCTCCGTGCTTAGCTCTCTTGACTCCATCAATCAGGTTCCCCAGATCGCGCATATCCACTAATAAGTAAGCCTTCGCTAGATGCCCTCCTTCACTACCATCCGAGTTTTGATAATTTGAAAGCCTCTTTCTCATCTTCCTCTTAAGTTCTCTCAAACCTTGTTCCAGATATTCCAATCTCTCTGTTGACTTAGTGGAAATTTCCTTCCATTCGTTAATTTCCTCCATGTCCACTTTGCGTAGCCTCCTATACTTGACCTGTGCCTCAACATCGTCGTCTATGATCCTATTTTTTAGATTGACTCCCGGCTTGACGTCCCCTGCTATATTGTCTACCAACCATGATGGGTAGAAGTACACATGACTGGCATGATATATGTCTGGCTCAATTGTTTCTTTTTCCACAATGATCTTCTAGTTCCACATATGTTGTGCCTCGAACTTGAACGGAATGACTTCCCTTTTGAAATTTGCTTTGTTCTGGACCATGTTGGAAACCCGAGGTATAACCTGTTTTCTTCCTGCTTGTCTCATTACCCTTATAGGAGCATAAGAATAGATGTCCCTCAACCCGATTAGTACCAGATGAGTAGTCTCTCTTGACCTGATGATGAACTCACTGCTAGGAAACCATTCAAACATCCAATGTACCTGCTCGTCTACCAGATTGCTGAAGAAACGCACCCAACTTACAGTATTTCCAGATTGTGCAAACCTGTCTGGGATAAATGCCATTTTCTTTGGATGATGGTAAGCAATGTAGTCACCCAACGGTCGTCGCAGAAGCTCTTGGCATATTCTCCCCTCTGAAAATGTTCTAATAGCCAAACTTGCAGTAATAGATTACAACCTTCGAAGTGTCTGAATCCTTGCTTGCACCGATCTAGAGCGCGATATATTTCATCTAGGATCATAGGGATGATGGTATAAGTTTTTCCCTCGATGCCTTCCATCAAATTCCTGGCGACCATGGCTAAACGAGTATGAACCCTTCCCCTTTTCATTGGAAATATCAACAACCCCAAGAAGCAGATGATGAATACATAAACTCGAAGGTGCGTCCAACCCAAAGAAGTAATGGCGAGTTCCTCATGATGAAGACGATACAACTTACTATGCCCCTAACACTCATGAAGAAATTCAAATAGGATGTATGATTTCTTTAAACAAAGCAACTCATCATTTTCTTAAAACTTAGCATCCTTAGAAAATCACGAGGGGTGAGATTCTCTGGCACTAGTAATCCTGGTCTATCCCACGACAACTTGGCAAAGCCTCCTATTTCTTCTAGGAGAGGAGTCATTTCTATGTCACCAAAGCGAAAGATAACCCTTTTCTCGTCCCATAACATGGTAGCGGCCTAAATTAATGCCCTATTTGGTCGGATGTTAAGCAAAGATGGCAAGTCACAAAGTACCCTCCTCACATGATTCTTGTCGCAAGGTGCAAAGTCTTTCCACCAGTCAAGTAGCAGGGGTGGGATGTTTTGGACCATGCCGAACTTGGGGACTTCGTGCTTCATTTTTTGCAAGCAAATAAAGTTAACCCTTTCCCTCTCCAGATTCGACCACTTACATAATAATGATCAATATACAGGCACATTTTCTCCAAGTAATTCACACAATGTTGTAATGTCCATTGGGATTATGGAAGTCCTGTTGGACTTTGGGCAAGGCTTATCTTAGCGGGCTATTACGTTAACAACGTTCTAACCTGTACTAGGTTTAACATGACGCATGTACATTTAATATTGGAATAAGGTTTCTAGAATGGTCTAGACTAGTACTCTTCAGTGGACAACTTGAGAGGGAAAGGCACGGGACCGTCGATTGCATCGTTGATCGACTAGTCTACCGTAAATAAGCCTTTCCGATTTAAAAAGGGTAATTTTTGAAGAGCGCGGACACTCATTAAGCGCCGCTATGTCGATAATTGGCATGAGTGGAGTATGATGTGGAGCATGCTTTATGTAAAGATAATAACATGTTGCCAAGTATTTGCATGATAAATATGTAAAAGCAGTAAACACAGTAGTAAAGTAAAACATGAAAAACATAGAAAAGAAAGACAAAGGAAGAAGTTAGTTTGTTGGATATATGCGAGAATGTAATAAAGCAAGTACGGGAGTAGGGATGGGAGAGGCATGATATGGCAGTCTTAGAAAAATGAAGAGCAATGAAGAGTGGTCACAGCAAATAGAGGTGAACGGGGAAGGGATGTGCATGTCATAACAGATTTTAAACGAGTAAGGGTAAATGGGAAAGAGATGTGCATGTAATAGCAAATTTAAACAAATAAAGATGGAGAAGGGAAGGGATGTGAATGTAATAGCATGTAACAAATAAAATATTCCACCTAAGCCAAGTTCATTATGGTAAAAGCCTTAGTATCCCCAGCAGAGTCGCCATGCTATCGCGCCCCTTTTTCTCGTGAAATCGGGATTCGACACGTGACAACTCCTTTTGAATGGGAGGTAGAGTGTTAAAAGAAGAGTCACCACCTAACGATTTTAAGGTGCTTTAGGGCAGCTATTATGCAAATAACTCTGTTTGACTAGTCAACGCCACCAAAGATCGGTTAAGGCTCAAATTACCTCAAAGAGAAGGTGTTAGGCACTCCTCGAGGTCCACAACTATGGGTTCCAGCCGAACTTAAGACTATGTGGATTATAATTAGGCGAGATGATCAAATAAACAAAGAGGATAAAAGGTCGGAGAGTTTTATTATAACACAATGAGAATTGATACAAATCTTAATGACTATCAGGGTATAACTACATTGGTCTATATCGAATGACTAAGTGTGGATCACAAATTCATAAAGGAAAAGAAAGGGGGGGGGGGTCCTAAGTTTTTTAGCCTAAATGATCACCTCGTGCAACATAAATAATACTTCGCAACTCCCTTAAGATAGGGAGTTACTCATATTATTCAGCGTGCACAGACTATCATCTCCTACTACTCAATTACTATGTTAAAGGAGCTCACTGGCAGGGTTCAGAGTGTTGAAGGTGGTAAAGGAATTGAAGGTTTGAACTATGAGGACTTGTGCATTCAGCCAGAACTTCCGGAGGGTTACAAACCTTCCAAGTTCGAAATGTTTGATGGAACTGGCGATCCGAAAGTGCATATGTGGACATATTGTGACAAACTTGTAGGAGTGGGCAAAGATGAACGAATCTGCATGAAGTTGTTCATGAGAAGCCTTATAGGAGATGCTCTGTCTTGGTATATCAGTCAGAATCCAAAGAAGTGGGTTAATTGGGTAAGCATGGCATCATACTTCATGGACAGATTCAGGTTCAACACAGAAAACACACCAGACGTCTTCTACATTCAAATTCTCAAGAAAAAACCAACAGAAACCTTCCGCGAGTATGCTACTCGGTGGAGATCTGAAGTTGCGAAAGTAAGGCCAACACTTGAATAAGAACAAATGAATAAGTTCTTCGTCAGAGCTCAAGACCCGCAATACTATGAAAGGCTGATGGTTATTGAGAACCACAAATTCTCTGACATCATCAAGCTGGGAGAAAGAATAGAAGAAGGGATTAAGAGTGGAATGGTGACAAATTTCGAGGTGCTGTAGGCCACGAATAAAGCATTGTAATCGGGAGGTATTTCAAAGAAGAAAGAAGTGGGTGTTGTAATGGTGGCCCGGGGTCCTAAGTCTCCTCTCATACCAAATGCCTCCACCCACATACCAGCCTTCACCCCCCAGATACTAACAACCTGCTACCACCTACTACGCCTATAACACCCAACCCGCATATTATCACTCACCACCACCCGCCCGCCAAAATTACCAAAAACCACGAACAAACTTCACCCGCAGACCACCTAGACAATACACCCTGATTGCTGAACCCATAGACCAACTATACGAGAGACTGAAGGCTGCTAATTATGTCACTCTCATTCCTGCTGTTGCTATGGAGAATTCTTCTCAGTGGATTAACCCCTAACAAAACATGTGCCTATCATTCAGGCATGAAGGGTCATACCATTGATGAGTGTCACACACTGAAGGACAAGATCCAGACATTGATTGATACTAAGGTTATACAGGCAAAAGAAGCTGCACCCAGTGTTCGTAACAATCCTCTCCCGGATCACAGAGGTGAGGGAGTGAATGTGATAGAGCCTAATGAGGAATGGAATCTGGAAGGGTCAATCGGATTCATTCGAGAGGGAGATAATCCTAAAACATCTCCAGTCACCCTCACACCCGTTGTGGTACAAACCCAAGCACCATTTGAAGTCAAGGTAACCACACCCTTCACTGTGATGGTAGCTCCCACGCCATCTTACAAGTATGATGCTATCCCATGGGATTATGTTGCGGAAGCAAGGAGGAAAGGAAAAGAAAAAATGGAGGAAACAGGTGCGGCATAAGGCATGACTAGAACCGACAAAGTTTATACACCTGAGCACCTGGGAGGAACAAGAAAAGAAGTTGTATCTATGCCGCATGTTGTTGAAACTGGTACTGATGACCTTTGGAGAAAAGTACAAGTGAGAGAATACTCTATTTTTGACCGCTTGAACAAAACTCCCGCTCAGATATCCATCTTGTCACTACTGCAAAACTCTAATACACACAGGAATGCCTTGATGAAAGTGTTGAGTGAAGCTTATGTACCAACCACCATCACTAGTGGGGAGATGGCTAATATGGTCGGGAAGTATTGGAAAGCCACAAAATCACCTTTCACGAGGATGAACTACCACCAGAAGGACTAAGCCACAATAGGGCACTACACATCACAGTGCAATTTGAGGATAAGTTCATCGCTAGAGTCCTGATAGACGGGGGTTCAAGTCTCAATATATGCCCGCTGACTACTCTGAAGAGGTTGGATAGAGGCTTGCATGAGATATAAATGGGAAGCATGAATGTAAAAGCGTTTGATGGATCTAAAAGAGCCACCATCGGAGAAATCAACCTCAGCCTACATATGGATCCTACCTAGTTCCATGTCGAGTTCCAAGTGCTGGATATATCTGCTACCTACAACCTATTATTGGGATGATCCTGGATACATACCACTGGGGCGGTGGCTTCTACTCTACCTCAGGCCGTGAAGTTTGAATTGAACCATTAGGAAGTGATTATCCATGGAGATGGAAGTAACCCCATCTACACCAATCAGAGCGTTCCAGTCATCGAAAATAGGAAGAAGTTGGGTGGAGAAACATACCATCGCATTGAGCGCGTCAACGCAATTGAGAAAGACAAATGGTGGATCAACAAGATAGAAAGCAAACTACTATGAACAAGGTATGAACCTGGCAAAGGTCTCGGGAAAAACCTTCAAGGGATCACCAAACCCGTACAACCGCAGCGCCATGGCACAACTTTTGGGCTCGGATATGAATATACTTGACAAGAATACTAGGATTGCTCGCTACCATGGCGTGGTCCTTATTATCCACTGGAACAACCGATACCACCCCTACATCAGATATTCCAACAAGTAGACATAATGTGGGGATCTGAGGAAGATGAAGTATTAGCTGGCATGAGGAAATTGTTTCTGGATAAAGGAGATATGGATTGCAGTGCGATAGTTGTGGAGGAGGAGGAGGAAGACCTTACCATTCAGACCGTGGAGAAAGGAGTTATTCTCAAGAACTGGACTGTTGCACCATTCCGGGCCCGTCGAGTTCCTGGATAGCCTGGCAATTGGCATCAATTATTTCTAAAAAATAGTTTTGAGAATTTGAGACATTTTCAGTAATTTGTTTTGAAATAATTTCTCGAGTCATCGAGCCGCACTTGTTGACGTTTTCAAGATTTTATTAATGCTTTACACTTTTCATATTTATTACTCCCTCCGTTCCAATTTATGTGAACCTATTTGACTAGGCACGAAGTTGAAGAAAAAAAAGACTTTTGGAATTTGTGGTCCCAAACAAGTTAAAAAGGCGCCCAGAGTGTTTGTGTGGTTATAAAAGATTCTCATTAAGGTAGAGTTGTAAGTTTAAGCTAAATTGTTTCCAAATTTAGAAAAGGGTCATTCTTTCTAGAACAGATCAAAAAGGAAATAGGTTCACATAAACTGGAACGGAGGGAGTATTATTCTTTACATTTTTCTTTACAACATTATTATTACCTATCACGATGAACCTACGACTGTGACATGTAATGAGATAACACAACATAAGGATAGTGATTCAAAGGATCTGGAAGATGACATAATACCTAAGGAAATCGTCAGAGAAGTGGAAAACTTTGAAAACAAACCGAAGTCTAATTTGGACGAAACTGAGGCAGTTAACTTACGGGATTCCGAAACAGTCAAAGAAACACGCATAAGCATTCACCTATCACCGTTAGAAAAAGAAGAGTATTTCAGATTCCTAAAGAGTACGAAGATATATTCTCATGGTCATACGATGATATGACTGGTTTGAGCACATCCATAGTGGCTCACAAGCTACCCACCAATCCCATGTGTCCACCGGTAAAGCAGAAGCTCAGAAAATTCAAGCCGGATATGAGTTTGAAGATAAAAGAGGAGGTCACCAAGAAAATCAAAGACAAGGTTCTCCGAGTGGTTGAATATCCGACTTGGTTGGCCAACATCGTGCCAGTTCCGAAGAAGGATGGGAAAGACAGAGTATGTGTTGCTTACCGAGATCTAAACAGGGTGAGTCCCAAAGATGATTTATTGTTGCCCAATATACACATCCTGATCGATAATTTTGCCAAGCATGGAATACAATCCTTTGTGGATTGCTTCACGGGATATCATCAGATCTGGATGGATGAAGAGGATGCCGAAAAAACAGACTTTATCACACCATGAGGAATGTACTGCTATAAAATGATGATGTTTGGTTTGAAGAATGCTGGAGCCACCTACATGAGAGCCATGAAAACCATTTTACACGACATGATACACAAGGAAATAGAGGTTTACGTGGATGGCGTCATCATCAAGTCCAAAAGAAGTACAGATCACATAGCAGACTTGAGGAAATTCTTTGATCGACTTCGAAGGTACAACCTGAAACTGAATCCTGCAAAATGTGCCTTCGGAGTCCCTATTGGAAAGTTGTTAGGATTCATCGTTAGTCACCGAGGGATCGAGTTAGACCCGTCAAAAGTCAAAGCTATCCAGGACTTGCCACCTCCAAAGAGTAAGAAAGATGTGATGAGCTTTTTAGGGTGTCTCAATTACATCAACTGCTTCATAGCACAATCAACCGTGATATGTGAGTTGATCTTAAGGATGCTGAAGAAAGATGCTGCAACAAGCTGGACTAAAGAATTCCAGAAAACCTTCGGTAAAATCAAGGAGTATTTATCTAAACCACCCGTTCTAGTCCCGCCAGAACCAGGAAGACCTCTGCTGCTTTATTTGTCTGTATGGGACCGGGCTTTTGGTTGTGTTCTGGGACAATATGATGAAACTGGAAGAAAGGAGAAGGCGATATATTATCTAAGCAAGAAATTCACGCCTTATGAAGCCCGGTACTCTTTGTTAGAACGCACTTTCTGTGCTTTGACGTGGATAGCTCAGAAGTTGAGACATTATTTATGCGCATACACTACATATCTTATATCAAGGATGGACCCGCTAAAATACATCTTCCAGAAACCCATCCCTACGAGCAAACTAGCAAAGTGGAAAATATTGTTGAGTGAGTTTGACATCGTCTACGTAACTCAGAAGGCAGTCAAAGGGAAAGCGTTGGCAGATCATCTGGCAGAAAATCCCGTAGACGGAGAATATGAACCATTGAAAACATATTTTCTAATGAGGAGGTATTGTTTGTAGGAGAAGATATCACCGAAGCATACGATGGTTGGAGAATGTTCTTCGGCAGGGCTGCAAACTTCAAAGGAGTGGGTATCGGAGTTGTTTTAGTATCAGAAACCAACCCAACACTATCTGGTATCTGCAAAACTCAGGTTTCCATGCACCAACAATATGGTGAAATATGAGGCTTACATCTTGAGGCTTCGGTTGGCCATTGAAATGAATGTTCAGGAGCTGCTGGTAATTAGAGATTCTGACATTTTGGTGCACCAGGTTTTAGGAGAGTGGGCTACCAAGAACTCCAAAATATTTCCATATTTGTATTGTGTACAAGAGCTGATCAAGAGGTTCATGAAGATATAGGTCAAACATGTTTCGAGGGTTCAGAACGAGTTTGCAGATGCATTGGCCACTTTATCTTCCATGATACAACACCCAGACAAGAACTTCATCGATCATATCCCAATAGGAATCCATAAACAACCAGCTTATTGTACTCATGTTGAAGAAGAGGGTGATGGAAATCCGTGGTTCCATGACATTAAGGAATATTTGGCAAATGGAGAGTATCCAGAGCACGCAACCCATACTCAAAAGCGCACGCTTCGAAGGTTAGCCAACCATTTCTTTCAAAGTTCAGGAATTCTATATGGAAGGACTCCAGACCTGGGATTATTGCGGTGTGTCAATACTAAGGAGGCATTCAGATTGCTCGAGGAAATACATGCCGGAACTTGCGAACCGCACACGAATGGCTTCGTCTTAGCCAAGAAAATATTAAGAGAAGGGTATTTCTGGATGACTATGAAAACTTATTGAATGATCAATGGCCCATAATAAACTTACCCATCTCTTTATATCCCCTCACTCAAAAAACCCTAACCCATTTCACCCATCCGCCGCCTCTAAACGCTCTTCTCTCTCCTTCAGAAACCCTAGCCGCGCTTCTCAATCTTCTCCGAATTCGGTTCAATCATGGATTCGTTCTGTGATTTTCTTACCTTTTATGTGCTACCTCAGTATTACTTACAAGATTGTGGTATTACTTAGTATTTGCCCCATTTTTGGCAAATACCAGTCTCTGAATCGAGGGAGATCAGCTTCACCCTTCGATATTTGGACGATATTTCATCCATATGAATCATGGTAAGGTCATACGGGTTCGATTTAGTGAGATTTTTGACTATTTTTGGTTCTCCATAATAAACTAGGGTTTACCTAATTTTTCTCCTAATCCGATTAAATTTATTTTATATATTATTATTTCCTTATTTATGTTTGATTTTACAGTGTTTCCTTGTTTGTTTGCTTGATTTCTACTACTATATAAATCCCTCCCCTATTTCCCTTTTAGGACAGACTTTAATCACCGGATTAACCAAAAACTCACAGCTATTGCTCTATTATTCTCTCATTCTCTTGTTCTATACTTTGGCTCTAGGCTAGCTGAAAGCCAAGGCCACCGGAATTTGATTCGACTTTTCTTAGTGCAAGCACTACCCGGGGTTCATTCGAAGCCCTTGGGAACTCTGGCACACTAATATTTTGGATTCTACTGCTCTTTGTATTAGAGTACTATTGAGGTTGTTCTTTCTTGCTTGTCTGTTTATCAATCGATAACTGGTAAGTTCCTTGGTTTTTTGCAAATTCATTCTCTTGTTCATATCTTGCACATTCGTACCTCTGAAATTTTGTGACTCATGTTTGCAGCCTTGTTGGCACTGAATTTGTTTTGTGATCTAAACTTCTTTAGCATTTGAACTTGTCTAACTTCTAGTTCTGGGACATGTTTATTGCACATGCATAATTTGAACAATGTTGACTCTCTTAAGCTCGTTTAGCCTAGTGTGGTGGTACCTGAATGTTTATATATGCTGCCTAGCATGAGTATACTTCCCTGTTTTGTCCTGAATTCCTGTAATTACTGAATCGTACCTATAATGTGTTCTAATCTCATTAAAACAACCATTCTAGTTATGACATGCTCACATGCTATTTTGTCACTTATTATGTCTTTAGTTTGCTTAATCCTGTATCCCCTAGTGATTAGTTGAGACCTTTAGAATAGCTATCTTAACTTGTATTCTTTTATAAAGTTGGATACTGGTTTGTCTTATTGGTGTAAGTTGGCATGTGTACTTTCTGGTATTGTGATGGATACTCAGCATAACTTGGATCCCTAAGCTTTAAATCGTTTAAGTTAGTGCTCTATGTTGAACTTGTTTGGCATTCTGCACTCTAATAAGTTTATCTTACAACCTTAGAAAACCTTATTCCCCTAACTCACTCTCAATATGTTTTCCTGCTCAATATACTATCTCTTGCTAAGTGTTTGAACCTATAATATCAACTTGCCCTCTAAGTCTTGTTGATTCTCATAACTTGCATATTCTTGTTTAATCAACTCTGCTATGTCCGCTTCTAAAGTACAAAAATGCATCTCTTCAAATTTTGTCACTTAGTCACTGTTAAGTAGGTTGATTATCTGCGTAGTTTTTCAATTGGTTTGGTTGTGTACATCTGATGTTGCTAGGTGAGAAGGTCTTCCCCCTGGGCTTAGTGTGGATTCTTGTGTGAGTTTGAATTGAACAATTGATATACTCTAAGGTTTGAGGTGTATTTGGACATGGGTTTGCTGCACGTATGCGGGAAGAGCTTGCTGAAGGCCCAGACCTTACTTGGTTACAGTTGTTTGGGCCTGTTATGTATACTAATTTTTAATATGTGGAATTCGTACGTGTATTCATTAATTTTGGGTCTGTAATAATTTTATAATTGAACAGATAGGGAAACTAGTAAAAGGGGTAGGGTATTCTAATTTTCGCACAAATGGGTAGAAAGCATGCTTATATGACCTATGTGCTCTACTTGTTGTTTTGGCTCTCATGCGTTGCAGACTAGTAGAAACCATGTCTATAGTAATCACACACTCACTCAACATGTTTACTACCAAAGCATGATCTTAAGTACTTTTGTCACGCCCCAAAATCGAGGGACGCGATCGGGTGATCCCAGTCAAGCGAACCTGATTTGCCTTTCCTACCCCACGTGATAGTATCGTACATGATTTATGTGAAATAGAGAGATAAGCTTAAAAGTGTGTGATTACCACAATAAGTCCACCTTTTTCCTCTTGTTACATTATTATACTAGATTTCCCACAACCTACAAAATAGATACAACACTTCCAATACGGACCACGATTACGAACTATTACAACCACTGCCCATAATATACATATACACCCACATAGTGTCTACGGAGCCTCTAAGAGTACTAGGAGTTTATACAATACTTGCCGGCAATAAGGCCCCGGCTATACCTTACAATACATAATATACTCAAAAGGAGATGGCAGGAACTACACATGGCCCCGAGAGGAAGGGGGCTCACCAGTACAGCTGAAAGAGGATGAGGAAAAAACACCACTAACGGCGAGCTGAGCTACCTGCTATGGACCCACCTACATCCATAAAAAAGATGTAGCGCCCCCGGCAAAAGGGACGTTAGTACTGTGGAATAGTAGTATGTATACACAAACTTTATCCCAAGTACAATCAAACAGTACACAATTAAGAGACAGTAATAGAACCAATTAATCAAGGTACGTGGAAAGAAACAACCACAAGCAAACAAGTTTCACAATCTCTCCTTTTTCCCTTTCAACATCATCATATTCAAGAGCTCATACCTACAAGTGATGATTCTGCCGCATTATGTACCATGACTTTCCCCTCGTCTGAGGTCGAGAGACAGACCCCCAGACTAGCCAATTGACAAACCTCCCGAGCCAACGGCCTCTGACCTTCCTCCAAATGAGCCAGACTACCCATAGACTTCCGACTGAGAGCGTCGGCCACTACATTTGCTTTTCCCGAATGGTACGAAATGTTCATATCATAATCCTTAAGCAACTCTAACCATCACCACTGCCTTAAATTCAACTCCTTCTGCTTGAACAAGTACTGGAGACTCTTGTGGTCTGAGAACACGTCCACATGGACCTCATACAAATAATGCCGCCAGATTTTTAATGCAAACACAACTGCCCCGAGTTCTAAATCATGCGTCGGATAATTCTTCTTGTGATCCTTGAGTTTCCTAGAAGCATAGGCTATAACCTTCCCGTGTTGCATCAACACACATCCCAAGCCAATCCTTGAAGCATCGCAATAAACCACAAATCCCTCCGTGCCTTCTGGCAAAGTTAACACCGGTGCCAAAGTCAATCTTGATTTCAATTCCTGAAAGCTCTTCTCACAAGCGTCGGACCATTGGAACTTAGTTNGGTAGGAAATAAACTTACCCTTTGGCACCACACCATTCCCTTTCCACTCAATAACTGACTCATTAGGAAACTCTAGCCTCAAAATTCTGGTTTGGCAGTCGAGTTTAGCAAAGCACGAGTAAAGCCAATCCATCCCCATGATAACATCGAAATCTACCATCCCTAGTTCGATAATATTGGCCGTGGTATCTTGACCACACACCGTGACAACACAATTCCTATAGAGTCGTGTGGCTGTAATGGAATCACCAACCGGAGTCGACACAGAGAACGGCTCATGAAGTTGTTCGGGTTCTATCCCAAAACTTGAAGCAATAAATGGGGTAACATAGGATAAGGAGGACCCCGGATCAATAAGAGCATAGCAATCAAGGGCTTGAACAGCCAGAATACCTGTAACAACATCTGGAGAAGCCTCCGCACTCTGGCGACCACTCAAAGCATAGAACCGGCTGGGTCCACCTCTACTACGGGCTCCACCTCTAACTACACCACGCCCTGCTGGAGCTGGAGGACGTACTGAAGATGCGGCGACTGAAGAACCGGACGGCTGAGCAAAAGCACCACCCATGCCCTGACTGGGCGCACGGAAATCCCGCTGAATATGACCTCTCACCCCACACCCGTAGCATACCGGGATATCCAGGTAACAAAGTTCGGTATGGAACCTCCCACACTTAGGGCACGGAGCCCTCCTCTGCTGCTGGAACCTCCCTCCTAGACGACCGGACTGATGGGGTCTCCTACTTTCTGATCCTGGTCCCGAGCAACTTCTCTACTTATAACGGTGCGCTGATGGCGGTGCACTGGATGAGGACTGAGCATAAGACTGGGATGGCCCTGATGGTCCTCTCCCCTGAACTGGTCTCCCTCCTCCAACTGAACTCCCCGAGTGGCCCGCTGATCGGGCCCTGCCGATACTCTCCCTTTCCGACCTTATCTTTAATTTTCTAGCCTCCGTGGCCTGGGCGAATCCCACTATCTTACCATAATTCATGTCTGAGTGCAAGGCAGCTGTAGTAGCTCCATTCACAACCAAGGGACTGAGGCCCTGAACAAACCGTCGAACTCTGGCACCCATAGTCGATAACGACTGAGGAGCGTACTTGGACAACCTCACGAACTCCATGTGGTACTCCCACACGCTCATATTACTCTTCTTAAGAACCTAAAACTCCATAGCACGGGCTGCCATAGTCTCGGCAGGCAAGAAGTGATCCGTGAAAGCATCAACGAACTCATCCCATCTTGCCGGAGGACTTCCCTCCCCACGGGAACCCTCCCACATCTCGAACCAGGAATACGCTGCTCCCCTCAACCTGTAAGATGCTAACCCAACCCCCTCTGTCTCTGTAGCCTTCATAACCCGGAGCGTCTTGCACATTTCATCTAGAAAGTCCTGCGGATCGGCCTCTGGATCAATACCTGAGAACTCTGGAGGGGCCAACCGCAGAAACTGGTTGACTCCGGAACCGGCGGAATCTCCCTGTCCGCTAGAGGATGCAGGGGCAGCATGAGATCTTTGGGCCTGAGCGGCCACTAACTGGGTCAACATGTGAATAGCTCCCCTGAGGTCCCCATCAGAAGTACCGGGACCTGAAGCTGGAACCGAAGAAGGGTCAGGGGTTGCAGCACCCTCCGCTGCAGTAGGAATAGGAACACTCTGATCTGGAACTGAAGGGCCAGATGGGTTCAAGGTCGGGGATTCGCTCTCACTCGCACCATCGGGTACAGAATTTACGGCCACACTTGGGGCGGCATTAGCCTCTAGGACGAGTCGAGATCTCTTCTTTGGTGCCATCACTGAAAATTTTGGAACAGAGCACGAGTTAGACAAGAACATTCTCACTTTCCACTTCACCGCACGATATGGAATAACAATGAAAAGGGTGTTTCCTAAATGTCCATGTATCCCCCTAATTATAGATGTGGTCGACAACACACCGATAAGAAGGGCTCTACTAGATACGGCATCGAGACATCCTAGGACACTTTTAAAACCTGAGGCTCTGATACCAAGTTTGTCAAACCCCAAAATCGAGGGACGCGACCGGCACTCAACCAGGTGATCCTAGTCAAGCGAACCTGATTTGCCTTTCCTACCCCACGGGATAGTATCGTACATGATTTATGTGAAATAGAGAGATAAGCTTAAAAGTGTGTGATTACCACAATAAGTCCACCTTTTTCCTCTTGTTACATTACTATACTAGATTTCCCACAACCTACAAAATAGATACAACACTTCCAATACGGACCACGATTACAAACAATTACAACCACTGCCCATAATATACATATACACCCACATAGTGTCTACGGAACCTCTAAGAGTACTAGGAGTTTATACAATACTTGTCGGCAACAAGGCCCCGACTATACCTTACAATACATAATATACTCAAAAGGAGATGGCAGGAACTACACATGGCCCCGAGAGGAAGGGGGCTCACCAGTATAGCTGAAAGACGATGAGGAGAAAACACCACTAACGGCGAGCTGAGCTACCTGCTATGGACCCACCTATATCCATATAAAAGATGTAGCGCCCCCGGCAAAAAGGATGTTAGTGTTGTGGAATAGTTCTAGTATGTATACACAAACTTTATCCCAAGTACAATCAAACAGTACACAATTAAGAGACAGTAATAGAACCAATTAATCAAGGTACGTGGAAAGAAACAACCACAATCAAACAAGTTTCACAATCTCTCCTTTTCCCTTTCAACATCATCATATTCAAGAGCTCATAGCTTTTCATTTCAGTGGTGATATCGATCACATTTCCTCCTTATTACCTCGGCCACCCTTATTACCTCGGTCACCCTTATTACCTCACGCCTCATGAAGCTTATTGCTTTGTGTTGCGGCGCGCAACCCGATCCCTCCTGACAATCATATTTCATAACAGCAACCACAAACAATTACATCACAAGAATTATCCTTTCAAGGAATACAATTTCATATCAACAGCTCATTTATTTGGGCCCAAGGCCCCATAACATCTATCAACTAGAAATTCCATGAACACGGTACTGTCACATTCGCTCAATTCAGTTACATTGTTTCACAATACTCTTTTCATTACTTTCCACGTATGGCTTTCAACTATTTCACACATTCCCAGATTTGAGCACATTATCAATCTTTCGTTCATTGCCCATCAAGCACCTTTTTACAACTTCATACAGCACAGTAGCATGACAATCAACCAGGAAGAGTCAAAGAATAAAGGCTCACGTCTTAGCACGTTTGAACAGTCAATTCACACATTTCCAAACAAGGTACACATACCACATATTCGAATCCAACAAGAGGATTCTACGAAGGTTAAAGTTAGCCATACATACCTTGAACCGGGATTTTTCCTTAATTTCTATCTCAAGTCACCGGACCTTCTAGCACCTTCAATCTAATTCACAATGCGGCACATTTAAACTTAGAATTAGGAATCATGAACATGTTTTGAACTCATTTGAGCTTTCTATCAAACACTAGGTGTTCTTTTAGATTAACTAACCCCTTTTTAGTGAAAGGTTACCCCAACCTATTTTCCTTTACTAGGTTATGATAAAATGGTTACATGCATGCAAGATTCTTAACCCCATCTTTACGAACTATCCTACCCATGATTCATTTTAACAAAAATCTGGAAATTTAGGGTTAGTGGGGTAGATGCTTACCTCTTAAAGTGAAGGAATTTGTGTTTTACTTTATTAGTTCCAAGCTTGAGTGATGAAGGAAGACCAATTTGATGAAGTTGGGACTCTCTCTCTCTCTATAACCCACTCTTTCCTCTCTCTAATATCTCAGAAAAATGGTTAAAAATGAAGGGGAGGAGTGTTTTTAATGGACTGGGGTCCGGTTTTAAAATTAAAAAAAACAGAAGTCCGACACAAGAATGCGGTCAGGAATGCTATTCGAAACACATAATGGCCCTCAAGATGGGCCAAAATTCGAAACACACCGCCCAGGTATGCGACCATTGTGCGGTCCGCATACACGTTATGCGATCGCATACTGGACCGCATAGTTGACTTCAAAAGGGGTAGTACTCTGCCTAGGTATACGACCATTATGCGGTCCGCATACACGTTATGCGATCGCATACTGGACCGCATAGTTGACTTCAAAAGGGGTAGTACTCTGCCTAGGTATACGACCATTATGCGGTCCGCATACACGTTATGCGATCGCATACTGGACCGCATAGTTGACTTCAAAAGGGGTAGTACTCTGCCTAGGTATACGACCATTATGCGGTCCGCATACACGTTATGCGATCGCATACTGGACCGCATAGTTGACTTCAAAAGGGGTAGTACTCTGCCTAGGTATACGACCATTATGCGGTCCGCATACACGATGTGCGATCGCATAGTGCGTCGCATAACACCTACTTTCCGGAAAAATTTATATTCTTTAAATCTCGGGGTACTTTTTACTCAGTTCAGGTCTGTTTCAAAATTTTCCACAATAACAACAACTCGGGGATTCATTCGGATATTATTATTTAAAAAGAAAAAATTTTACGGGTCTTTACAACTTTATTTGTTCCCCATGTCTACTGCTATATGTTACTAGACAGTATGCATGTAGGAAACAAATGTCAGTAATTGTTCATCGAATTTGCGCAACTGCACTATATTTCCTAGATAAAATGCCTATAGCATTACACTAACTTATATTCAGCTAGATACCATGCCTATAGGATCACACCAATGCTCATCTAGATATCATGTCTTTAGGGACTAATCGACTAATTAGCTACTGTTATTGCTATTTTCATCTCATTGCTCGCCTAGAAAACAAGCCTATAGGGATGAAGTGTTACTGAACCAGTTTCAATTGCCAGCTCCTAGAAATCTTGCCTATAGGATGTTGTCACTCTCCTAGAAAGTATGCTAATAAAATCAAACGCGGTAATTTTAAGCTCTCAAACGGTTTTACTGCCTCCTTGCGCAAAAACTTAGAGATATGCCTATAGGATTTGTAACACCTATAATCTGCAAATTTGTTGTTCTAATACAACAGCATTGCCTGTACGCTTAAAATAAAATCACATAGAGGCCATGTCTATAGGGCTTAATGACTCTAATTTGCGTCAATTCTAAAATTGTTTACTGCCTATACATGTAAGAATCTGCCCGCGTGTATTTGTTGCTTATATGTGGAGGCAAACTTGGGCCTTTAATTGTCTTTACATGAAGTCCTATTTGTTTTGAATGTCGCTTAGTTTTATCATTTTGATCAACCTAAGTAAAGTCTAGAACCACCCAAATAGAGGTGCAAAGCCTCCTAGACTGTAGGCATGGGACGGGTAGTGCACGCATAGGGTACGATTTAGAATTGAATTAGAGCGCCTTTAGGTAAACAACTTTAACATAGTAATTGGGTAGCAGGAGATGATAGTCTGTGTCCACTGAATAATATGAGTAACTCCCTATCTTAAGGGAGTTGTGAA
The DNA here is from genome assembly GCA_005239525.1 of Nicotiana knightiana. Classification (NCBI taxonomy): domain Eukaryota; kingdom Viridiplantae; phylum Streptophyta; class Magnoliopsida; order Solanales; family Solanaceae; genus Nicotiana; species Nicotiana knightiana. The sequence continues at coordinate 26,222 of ML405948.1, forward strand.
GTATTATGTTGCACGGGGTGCTCCTTTAGGCTAA
>ML405948.1:27335-41448 GCA_005239525.1 Nicotiana knightiana
CCCCCCCCCCCCTTTCTTTTCCTTTATGAATTTGTGATCCACACGTAGTCATTTGATATAGACCAATGTAATTATATCCTGATTGTCATTAAGATTTGTATCAATTCTCAATGTGTTATTATAAAACTTTTCAACCTTTTATCCTCTTTGTTTATTTGATCATCTCGCCTAATTACAATCCACATAGTCTTAAGTTCGGCCGGGACCCACAGTTATGGACCTCGAGGAGTGCCTAACACCTTCTCTTTGAGGTAATTTGAGCTCTTACCCAATCTTTGGTGGTGTTGACTAGTCAAATAGAGTTATTTGGATAATAGGTACCCTAACGCACCTTAAAAACCGTTAGGTGGTGACTTTACTTTTAACACTCTATCTCCCATTCAAAAGGAGTTTTCACGTGTCGAAACCCGATTTCGCGAGAAAAAGGGGCGCGACAATGGGAATAATCAAAAGAAAGAAAAGGCAAAAGGTAACCAAGTTAGTAAGGGATATTGAAAGAATGCCTGTAGTAATAAACATGTTTTGCAAAGTCATGCGATAATTCACGTCCTAATTTGGGGGACCTCAATGTTCCCGAGGTAGGCCTAAGCGACACATAGACTTAGAGAAAATTGATGCCAATAATTGTGTCATTTCATGAATGCAAAAATGAGTCAAACCCTTACTAAATCGACAATAATAATAAATTTACTAATGGCATTTAGACTTATTACAAATCGAAATCTAAAACTAAGCTTGAAAACAGTAAAGAACATCATTTCCTAATCTACTTGGTCCCTGAAGGACCTTCTCCGTGATTGGCTCTTTTGACTCTATCAATCAGGTTCCCCAGATCGCGCATATCCAATAATAAGTAAGCCTTTTCTAGATGCCCTCCTTCACTACCATCCGTGTTCTGACAATCTGAGATCCTCTTTCTCATCCTTCCCTCAAGCTCCATCATCCCTTGTTCCAGGTATTCCAATCTCTCTGTTGACTTAGTGGCAATTTCCCTCCATTCTTTTATTGCATCCATGTCCACTTTGTGTTTTTCCAGATATCTAGCTTCAGACTCGAAAACCCTTTTGTGTAGAATTCTATACTTAACTTGTGCCTCAACAACATCATCTACAATCCTGTTTTTTAGATTGACTCCTAGCTTGACGTCTTCTGCTATATCGTCTACTAACAATGATGGATAGAACTACACATGATCGGCATGATACCTGTCTGGCTCAATGGTTTCTTTTTCCACAATGATATTATGGTTCCACATATGTTGTGCCTCGAACTTGAATGGAATGACGTCCCCTTTGAAATCTGCCTTGTATTGGACCATGTTATAAACCTGAGATATGACATGTTTTCTTCCCGCTTGTCTCATTACCCTTATAGGAGCATAAGTATAGATGTCTCGCAACCCGATTCGTACCAGATGAGTAGTTTCTCTTGACATGTTGATGAACTCACTACTAGGAAACCATTCAAACATCCAATGTACCTGCTCGTCTGTTAGATTACTGAAGAAACGCACCCAACTTACAGCATTCCCAGGTTGAGTAAACATGTCTGGGATAAATGTCATTTTCTTTGGGTGATGATAGGCTATGTAGTCATTCAGCGGCCGTCGCAGAAGCTCTCGACGATATTCTCCTCTCTGAAAGTGTTCCAATAACCAGACTTGCAGTAACAGATTACAACCTTCAAAGTGTCAGAATCCCTGCTTGCACCGATCTAAAGTGTGGTACATTTCAGCTAAGATCATGGGAATGATGGTATAAGCTTGTCCCTCGATGCCTACCATCAAAGTCTTGGCGACCATGGCCAAGAGAGTATGAATCCTTCCCCCTTTTGCTGGAAATATTAACAACCCCAAGAAGCAGACAATGAACATATAAACCCGGCAATGCGTCCAACCCAAGGAAGTAATGGCGAGTTCCTCATGATGAAGACCATACGACTTACTATGCCCATAGCGCTCGTAAAGAAACCCAAAAGGAATGAATGTTTTCTTTAAACAGAGCAGTTCATCATTTTTCTTAAAGCCCAGCATCTTTAAGAAACCGCGAGGGGTGCGATTCTCTGGTACTAGTAATCCCAGACTATCCTATGGTAACTTAGCGGAGCCTCCTATTTCTTCTAGGAGAGGAGTCATTTCAATGTCACCAAATCAGAAGACAACTCTTTTCTCATCCCAGAACATGGTAGCGGCCTCAATCAATGCCCTATTTGGTTGGATGTTAAGCAAGGATGGCAGGTTGCCAAGTATTCTTCTCACATGATTCTTGTCGCAGGGTGCAAGGTCTTTCCACCAGTCAAGTAGCAAAGGTGGGATGTTTTGGACCATGCCGAACCTAGGGACTTCGTGCTTCATTTTCTGCAAACAAATAAAGGTTAGCTCTTTCCCCCTCCAGATTCGACTACTTACGCAATAATGATAAACATATTGGCACATTTTCTCAAAAGTAATGCACATAACATGATGGTGTCCTGTAATACCCTATATTTTAATAAGGGTGTATTAGTCATTTAGCTAAAATAATAATAATAATAATAATAATAATAATAATAATAATAATAATAAAAAGGAGTACTAACTTAATAAACAAAAAAAAAAGTAAGGATTTAAAACAAAAGGACCGAAGCCCAAAACCAACATCTGCCCCAAACTTTTTAAAGGATTAGGGATTGGGGATGAAGCAATAGAGCTTCAGCGCAAGCTAAACAACATAAAAAATATTTGAGAGAGAAAGGTGAGACGGGAGAAGAGCAAACATAGAAGACAGTAGTTTCTCACAACTTGAAACCAATTACAGTGACCGTAGATTTGAGAAATCCACAAGGCCATTCTTGAGTTACCTTCTATGGTAAAGAACAAAGGTAATATGAAATTTCTACTTCCTCGGTGGGTTTCCTTGAAATTCCTTTCCTTAACCCAATACTTAACCTATTACTAGTTATTATTTTACTAAGGATAGAAACAAGGAAAAGGAATTTAATATGTTTGTATTTAGATAACACAGTTATGAATTTTCTATTGGATGAATAAAGATTATATAAGGAGATCAGGAGTGCTTGTGAAACACCAAGTAAGGACAAGAGCATCGTTAGATACTTTGTCCAACAAATTAATTTCATTTTATGCCTCTACGTATATTAGTAAAAATCCAAGTATAAGATCAAACAGAAAATATGATATAACTTCCTTTCTATTTTAGTTCTACTAAACTTATTTACAGAGAATCAGTAGCTATGTTTTAGAGGAACAAAAAAAAGGAAAGAAGAGGGAACTAACTAGATGTGTCAGGATTGGACCAGTTATGTTGATTGTTAGTGAAGCTTATATATAGACCATTTTTATGATAATATAGGTAGTTGAATGAGTCTTATGGACCGGTCGAGGTGGCACGTTTGGTATTTCGACACGAGTACTGTGAGTAGTAATCTTATCACAATTGATATTTTTATAACTTGCATGATTTACACATGATTTTTTATATGAATATGTTACCTATTATTTTGAGTTGCATGTGGGACAAGTTTTTTACTTGATATGATACCGAAATAGTTATTTGAGATGATTACCGTTGTTTTAAATATTATTGTTGTCACTAGATATGTTTTACCGTTACTTGGATTTACTGTTATCGAAATGAAATTACATGATTTTATAAGAACCGAAATGCCCTATATTGTTTTAAAATATTTTAGTATGAGTATATACGGATATAGAGACAAGTATAAATGGGAGTAGACTTTGAAGGATCCCGTAGCTAACGGCGGGTTCGTTAGACCTGGTGCACCTTGTAATTACCGATTACCGTTATAGCCCTCTCTAGTGGGAAGGTAGAACTAGCATACCATTACCGATTTCCCTCAAGTAGGGACTACCGTTATATTTGACTTCTTCTGAAGAAGTCCACAGTTATACCGATTACATGATCCATTCATTGAAACCTCCCGAATGTGAATATTGATATTATACAGTGGTTATCGAGCTTATTACTGAATTTTTAATTGTATTATACCACAAGAAAAGTATGAGGAAACTGAAAATTATTTATTGTTTCTGAAAGGACATTTTTATGTTATTTTCTATTTGAGATACTAGTATGTTTTCTGATTTTTCCCCAATAAAAAATGGTTGTGGTTAAGTGTTATTACTCACTGAGCTAGCGACTCATCCCCCGCTAAATTTTTACAGATACAGCAGTTGACGCGGGCGAGGATTTCGTTAGTTAGAGCGCACAGGTTAATAGTTCTTGGTGAGCCTTGCACTTGTTCGCGTGGGCGGAAATTTTAATTATTGTTATGGTCTTTTCTTTGAACTCTTAGAGTCGCTCCATGGTCATTCTTTTAGTATCTTGAGTATTCTTTGTTATGATAGACTTGTGTTGAATCGCTCATTCTTATCGAAGTTGGAGATAAAGTAGTAAATTCTAGTTGTTAGTGGGTGGACTATTAATAGTAGATATTTATTTTGGTTAATTGATAAAGTCATTGTATTTTGAATTGCTATAGGATGTTTGGTTGCTGATTTGAGACAGGGAAAAATTCGGGATAGTCCAAAAATAGGGGAAACTCTGCCCGATTTTCTGTAAAATACCGATGAGGCTTACTTGGGGGTAATTACTCCTAAGTGCCGGTCATGATCCTAAATTGGGTCGTGAAAATGTCCATTGGGATTGGGGAAATTCCGTCGGACTTTGGACAAGGCTTATCTTAGCGGGCTATTACGTTATAACATTCTAACCCGTATATGTTTAACATGATGCATGTACATTCCGAATTGGAGTAAGGTTTCTAGAACGGTCTAGACTGGTACTCTCAAGTGGAAAACTTGAGAGAGAAAGACACGAGACCGTAGACTGCACCGCTAATCGTAGTCTACCGCAAATAAGCCTTTTCAATTTAAAAAGGGTAGTTTCGGAAGAGCGCGGACACTCATCAAGTGCCGCTATGTTGATAATTGGCACGAGTGGAGTATGATGTGGAGCATGCTTTATGCAAAGATAATAACATGTTGCCAAGTATTTTCATGATAAAATATGTAAAAGCAATAAATAAGACAGTAAAGTAATCATGGAAAGAATAGAAAAGAAAGACAAAAAGAAGAAGTCAGTTTAGTTCATGGGTGCAGGAATGTAATAAAGCAAGTAAAGAAGTAGGCATGATATAGCAGTTATGACAAGAGTAGGTTTAAACAAATAAAGGTGAGTAGAGGAAGGGATGTGCATGTCATAGCAGATTTAAACAAATAAAGGTGAGTAGGGGAAGGGATGTACATGTAACCAAGAAATTAATCCACATAAGTCAAGTTCATTACAGTAAGAGCCTAAATGTAAAATCCTCAGCAAAGTCGACATGCTGTCGCACCCTATTTTCTCGCGAAAACGGGCTTCGGCATAGGACAACTCTTTTAAATGGGGAACGATATTAAAATATAAGAGTCGCCACCTAAAGGGTTTTAAGGTGCGTTAGGGCACCTATTATGCAGATAACTCTGTTTGACTAGCCAATATCACCAAAGATCGGGTAAGGGATTAAATTACCTCAAAGAGAAGGTGTTAGACAGTCTTCGAGGTCCATAACTGTGGGCCCCCGGCCGAACTTAACACTAAGTGGATTATGTCATTAGGCTAAATGATCATATAAAAAAGAAATATAAAAGTCGAAGAGTTTTATTATAACACACAAGAATTGGTACAAATCTTAAGGACCACAATGTTAGAACTCCAATTGTCTATATCAAACGAACAAGTACATAAAGAAAAAAGGGGGGTCCCCCATGTCATCTAGGTAGGGCATTCTAAATGTCTAGGTAGCGCTATTAGTTGACATGGGAAGCATGTACGACATTACTAACATACTTTGGATAGTATACATGTATTTAGACAAGTTGAGTGGAGTGTGTGATTCCCTATAGGCATGATGTCTATCAGTGTACAGAAACATGCTAAGCGAAAACATCAAATAGAGCACATAGGTCCTATAGGCATGCTTTCTACCCATCTGAGTGAGAATTAGAATGCCCTACCCTTTTTTTACTAATTTTTCCCATATGTTCAGTTTACAAAATATTACAGACCCGAAATTAATGAATACAAGTGCAAATTTTACATATTAAAGATGGAATTTTTACCTCCTATATCAAAGGTTGATACCTTATTTATTTTAAATAAATACCATTTTAAAAAATCATATTTCATAGCTACCTTTTGATTTTTATATCCAAATATCTATTTATGGTCACCTCCTACCCTTAAGCCATAAAATACGCTTTATATTATTTTTCTCTCTCATTCTTTCAGATTTTTCTCCACCCACTCTCTCTCAACGCCAGTTTTCTCCATAAATACAAACCCATGGATTCTCTCTCATCAGTTCATCCGTCGAACGTTCTTCCGAGTAGTCAACAGGAATTTTTTTGGACTTTAACTTCTTGGCAACTTTCATGGCTTTCTTAACCAAAAACTTAGCAATTTCTTCTTCAGTGATCTTTCTCGGTTTCTTCTTCTTTTTCTCATCGATGTTGATGGAATCATGGTCGGAATCCGATGGGTCTTCGAAAAATCGTCGGTGAAAAACTTAGCAATTTCTTCTTCAGCGATCTTTCTCGTTTTCTTCTCCTTTCTCTCATCGTTGCTGATGGAATCATGGTGGGAATCCGATGGGTTGTCGGAAAATGGTCGGCGAAAAATAGGTCGTCTGAAGTTTGGGGCTGAGCAACTTGAAGATTATGTTACTTTTTTTTTAAGTGTATTTCAATGTATCTCGTTGTATTTCATTGTATTCATTGTCTCGCTGTATTCCATGAAGTATTCATATGTTTTTTTAATTAATATAATTTATGTATTCAAATGTACATATGTATTCAAATGTATCTGCAGTATGTATTAATGTGGGAAAACTGAGAATATATAGGACCCAATATCTAATTAAGAAAATATTATTTTCAACGTCAACTAGAACACAACAACAGAAATTTCTAATCTTTATATTTTCTCCCTTCAGTTGATTTTTCTTAAGTTATAGTAATGAGTAAATGAACTTTTTGTCTACTCTAGTTTTGTTATTTTTCTTGTGTTTTATATAGTCAAGATAATTAATAGTGAAATGGATTGGTTCAAAATAGAGTTGAACAGACGCAGACAGTTTATATAACCAATCTCAAGTAGTTAGATTAGGAGTCTATTATGTAATTGAGTTAGTTGAGTTATATTAGGAGTCTATTGTGTTAATTGATTCACTTTCCGTTTAAAAACAGTTGAATAGACCATGAATTGTGTTATTTACATTACTGTATTCACAAATATATATTGTGAATACAGTCGAATACAATAATCTGTCTAGTTGTAATCCCCTGTTTCACACCGAGTTTTGCTACTGTATTCATGAATACAATAGCTTAAATACATCGAATACACTCTAAAAAACTGAAAACATAGCTATAGGAAATAATATAGTAAATGGTAGCTACAACTAGCTAATAACCACTAAACAATAGTGGTTTGTGAAAATTTCTCCTAAAAGATTACATGCCTAGTGCACATAGCAGACCCCAGAGAATATAACCCAGCAACACTTGGGCCTTCAGTAGGCTCGTTCCTCATACGGACAGCAAACTCAGATCCAAATACACCCCAAACATCAAAGTATATCAATTGCTCAGCTCCAACTCACACAAGGATCCACACTAGGCCCAAGGGGAAGACCCAGTTACCCAGTAATTGCACATGAACAACTTAACCACATAAATTAACGAGCTACGCATGACAACTAATTAAACAGTTCTGAAGCATACTAACAACAGTTCTCACTAGGGCAGAATCATAAACACATCGATAGGACTCGCATGAAACATATTGGAACTTGCATTTTAGAAACCAAGGGCTTTGAACATGAAAAACTAGGAGAATCAGCACAGTTCATGGTGAGTTTGACTTAGAAAACTAACAACATAGGCCATGATTGAGTAATTATTTAACAAAGGAGAGGGTGTAGCATACTAAACACATTAAGAAGGTTGAGAAAGGCAAGTTCATTGGGTTTACAGGACAAACACACTGTCACGACCCAATTCCGGAGTCGTGATGGCGCCTGTCGTGGAACCAGGCAAGCCTCCCTTTTTAACTAAGCTAAATTCCATTTCCAGTAAAAATGTGATTTTTAAACAAATTTATTAATAAAACTAAGAATCTGAAATTTAAAAACAATATTTGAAAACTAAATTTAAACCTCCAATCCCCGGATCTGGGGTCACTCAGTCATGAGCTACTAAAACATAAGCAAAGAAAAGGAGAAATGGACAACATTGTCTCAATATAAATGCAATAGGTGGAATAAAGAAAGAGAAGGCGAGGTCGTGATCGCCAGCTGCTACCTCGAAAACTCCACTAGAAACTCTGACCGCAGCTCAAAATCCGCTACCGGGTCCCGATGTACCTAGATCTGCACACAAAGTGCAGGGGGTAACGTGAGTACACCAACTCAGAAGTAACGAACCCAAACTNGGACTGGGTGTATGACATCAAATAATCACAACATGAGACAACAATATACGACCACTAGGGTCTCAGCTTTTCCGGCATGAAGCCTAGCATTTATACTTAACATGATTTCTAACATGTTCACAATTACCACATTAATAGAAGCACAAATATCATCATGGAATGATCACTAAGCGGGGCCATGGGATAAGCCAGGTCACAAATACCCGGTGCACGCCCTCACGCCCGTCACTTGGCATGTGCGTCACCTCAACAATAGTCATAAATCATTTAGCTCGGGGTTTCGAACCCTCAGAACCAAGTTTGGAAACGTTAGTTACCTCAAAATCGGATAAAAACTATTCCGCAATGCCTTTGCCTCTAAATCCGGCCTCTAAGTGCTCCAAATCTACCAAGTTCAGGTTTTTATCATCAAATTATGCTTAAGGTGTGAATCCCAATCGAAAAATATCAATTTAGCTCAAAAACCCGAATTTAGTCAAAACCCGACCCCCGGTCCCGCATTTCGAAACTCAGAAATTTTTACAGAAAAGTGTTCTTCGTCCTCCCACGATTCCGTACATATAAAGAACACCAAAATCGGAGTCCGTTTGACCCCTCAAATCGACCCCTAAAGGTCTCTTATTCTCAAGCCCCAAAATCCCATTTTTCTACTGTTTTTCATGAATTAAACGCTGAGATTATGGTCTATAATCACCCATAAACGAGTTTTAATAATCAAGTTACTTACCTCTAAGCAACCCACTGATTTTCTCCTTCAAAATTCGTTCAAAAAGCTCTCTTCCGCCCAACAATGGTGTAAAATAAGGTTTAAGTCGCGGAAGGGTTTATTTAAATATGCCCAGTGATTTCCTCTCCGCGATCGCAAACTTAGCCACGCGATCGTGGTTCGCAGCAGTCCAACCTCACGCGATCGTAACCCAATGCACGCGATCTTGAAGAACAATTGACCTCACCCCCACGCGCCTGGTTTTCCTCTACGCGATCGCGATGAACCCCACGCGATCGCACTGAACTGACCCCCAAAGCTACGCGATCACGACCCGTATTCTGCGATCACACTGAACAAATTCACCCTAGTCCATTTTAACCCTACGCGATCGCACACCTACCTACGCGATCGCAGTGAACAACCTTCAGCTGTGAAAACACCAGAAACAGCAGTGTTTTTCAGTCCAATAATGCCCGTTAATCACCCGAACTCAATCCCGAGCCCCTCGGGACCCCAACCAAAGTTACCAACACATCCCATAATATCATTCAAACTTAGTTGCACTCTCTAAACACCAAAACTAACATCAAAACACCAAATTTACATCGGATTCAAGCCTAAGAACTTTGAAATTTCTAAAATCCACCAANACTCAATCCCGAGCCCCTCGGGACCCCAACCAAAGTTACCAACACATCCCATAATATCATTCAAACTTAGTTGCACTCTCTAAACACCAAAACTAACATCAAAACACCAAATTTACATCGGATTCAAGCCTAAGAACTTTGAAATTTCTAAAACCCACCAATGATGCTGAAACCATCCAAAACCACTCCGATTAACCTGAAATTTTGCAGACATATCCAAAATGACATTACGAACCTGTTCCAACTTCCGGAATTCCATTCCGACCTCGATAGCCTATTTTCCACTGCCGACCGGAAATCGCCGAAAACTAATTTTCGCCAATTCAAGTCTAACTCTACACCGGACATCACAAAATTATTCCGGACACACTCCTAAGTCTCAAATCACCTAACGAAGCTATTCGAGTAATAGAATCCGCATTCCGAGGTTGTTTACCAATAAGTCAACTCTCAGTTGACTTTTCCCATTATAAGGTTATTTTTAAGGGCTAAGTGGCTAAACTCTCACTACAACCATTCTGATTTCAAGCCTACCAACTCTAACACATCAATAACAGTATAACCAACCCATGACCAGTCAAGAATAGTAATTATAATGTAGGTTTTTACGTAACGACGGACCGGGTCGTTACACACACACATACTAATTTCCCAGCAATCAAGACATTAACCAAAATGGGCCAGAGATAGATTTCAAGCAAGTGAGTCTTATTCAAAGCAGTTATTGTCAGAGGGGTATGCAATTCCACATGAAGGTGACCACAAGCGACATGGAAACACTAATAGCAATGGCTTACTATAAACCTCATAAGTGTCCTGACTCACGAGATCAGCATAACAATTTTATCATAGAATTCATCCTAAACCAAACATGCAACAGAGCCTGAATGGAAGCATGCTTCAGCTAATCAATATAGCCTCAAAGGTCTATCTTATTGGACTAAAAGAACTTCACAAAGTCTAGAATACCAACATAGAAATGCAGGATATAGTAGAGAACACACATTAGTCTGAAAACAAACTAAGAAAAACTGGAATACATTGTAACAACGAGAGAATCTCACATGTGCTGAAACCTAATGAATTCAATTAACAAAGAACATGGAATTGAAAGGAATTATAGAACCACATCATGGCAGTACAATATCAGGGATTCATAAATAACAAAGAAACTGAATCATGCTTACAGAATTTAAACCTCACTAACACATAGAACACATATAGATAAACAGAAGGAAAATAGTTAATATTGCAAGAGTTAAGGTCACTAACCAGTAGCGAAATTAAACGAGCAAAAGAATAAGGAGTATAGAATACTGGTAGCAAGAACCCTAGATCCCCGATGCTTCAGAGTTCACAAGAGCCTCGAGAAGGGCTCCGAGCAGTGCTTGCGCCGGAGGAAGTTGTTTTAACAATATTATGGACTTGGCTTTTAGCCTGCCAAGGATCTAAGAGATTCAGAAAATATTCAAGTGTCTCAGAAGAAGTGAACGAGTGAGAGAAGAGTATAGTGAGTGAAATTAGGTCCTTTTTAAGGGGAAATCGGGGAGGGGTTTATATAGTGGTAGAAATCGACCAAGCAAATATGGAAAACAATTAATCAAACACAAATAAGGAAAGAAAATATCACATGCAATTAGTAATGGAACTGGTAGAGGAAAAAATATAAATTTCAAACCCTGGTTTGACAAAAATCAAAGAATAGACCAAAGATCTTGGTGGATCGGCCTCATATCACCTTGCCATGAATGTAGACAAACGGAATACCGACTAGATCTTGAAGATTGAAGACGATTTTCACATGATTCAAGGCCTGGTACTTGCCAAAAATAGGCAAGTACTAAGTAATACCATAATCATGTAAGTAACATGGAGATGAAACATATATGGAAGGCAAATCATAGGAGGATTCCATATCAAGGTCGGAATCGGAGAGGATTAAAGGGTGTGGCGGCTAGGGTTTGTGAAGAAGAAAAGAGGGATAGAGAGAATAGAGGCGGCTGAAGTGGGGAAATGATATTAGGGTTTGGGTGAGGGGGTATAAGGAAAGTGGGTGAATTATTATGGGCCGCTGATCATCTGAGATCAACGGCCAGGATCGAAGGGAATGGGGCGAGTTAGGAGAACGGGGTCGTCTGGTTTGGGCTGGGGCGGATTGGGCTAAGTTTTGGGGTGGATTGGGCTGTTGATTCTAGTCCTAAATTAGCCTTGAATTGGCTATAAATTAAATAATGCAAAATTGTTTTAAAAATAATTTATAAAAAGGATTAATACATAGTAAACACATCATTTATGTAGTAAAATGATTTATAATACTAGCTTGATATTATAAAAAATTTAAAAATCTATTTAGCACAAAAATGCAATAAATGTAATTATGCATAGAATATAGACTATTGTCGCAAAATCATGTAAATAGCTTAAGAAATACAAACATAATTATGTGAAATGAAGTAAAATACTATGAAACATATATGTGGATGAAAATAATAAATTTGGATGATTACGTCATCATAAATAATTTAAGGAGATAATTAATAAATATTTAAGTAGTTTAAATGCAAGAAAATTAATTTTAAAGCTGTGAAAATTGCAAGAAATTATGGAAAGTACTTGTATAAATCTTGTAAATTAAATAATGATGCAATAGGACATGTTGAAAATATATATACTATTTGGAAAAATATGAGGGCGAAATTGGGTATCAATAATTATAGTGAATGATCTTGAATTATCTCAAATTGCACTTCCACAAAATTTGGTTATTTCTAAGTATAAGTTAAACTAAGATTCCTAACTAAGTATTAAAACTAGGAAATTGTTTTTGTTGATTTTCAAATGATATAAAAGACCTAGGGCAATGACCTTCACTTAGGTGTTTGCCTAACGGGTTGTAAACTTTAAAGCTTGTTTTATTGGTCGGGGTGTATTATAGCTATCAACACTCGAGTACCCACTCAATACCTCTCAATAAGAGAGTGATTTTTCTCAATATGGCTTTCTCAAGTACAAATGTGTAACGACCCGACTGGTCGTTTTGTGTTATCGGACCCCGTTCCCCTAAATGAAACTACCCATAGCGGTATTTTATGATTTATGACTTGCGGGGACTGCAGGTCCGGGATTCTGAGATGTTTAGAGTGCAATAGGAACAATTGGTTCCTTAAGGTTGGCCTTTAAGGCCAAGTTTGACTTTGGTCAACATTTTGGGTAAACGACCTCGGAATCGAGTTTCGTCGGTTCCGGTAGCTTCGTGTGATGATTTCGGACCTGGGCATATGTTCGGATTGGGTTTCTGATGACCCGGGGGCATTTCGGCGCCCAATATTGAAATAAGAAGTTCCTTAAGTTCATATTTTGGTTTGGGACGTGTTTTTGTGTTATCGAGGTCCGAACGGAATTTCGAGACTGGGAATAGTTCCGTTATGTTAGTTATGACTTGCCTGCAAAATTTGGTGTCATCCCAAGTTGTATAGGTCGGTTCGGCGCGTTGTTAGCGAAGTCTAGAAAACTTGAAGTTCTTAAGTTTGGTTCTTGGGGGTTTGGAGGTGTGATTTTGAGTTTTAGCGTTGTTTTGGGTGTTTCGAAGGCTCGAGCGAGTCCGTATTATGATTTGGGACTCGTTGGTATATTTGGACTAAGGCTCGGATGGGCCCAGGTGCCTCCCGGGCACCTAACGGGGTTTAAAACCAGCAAAAATAGTTGTTGGTCCACCTGTTCTAGTGTGACCGCAGGTGCGGCTGCCCAGTCGCAGGTGCGGGACCGCTCCTGCGGTCCCCAGCTTCGCAAGTGCGACACTCAGTGGTCTGGCCAATTATCGCAGGTGCGGACAAAATTTCGCAGGAGCGGAGCCGTAGGTGCGGTCTCCACTCCGCAGGTGCGGGCCCAGTCTCCCCAGTCCATTTCCGCAGGTGCGAGATTTTTCTCGCAGGTGCGGTCCTCAAGTCGTAGGTGCAAAAACACTGTCCAGACAATGTGTTTTATATACGGGTTTCAAACACATTTTCTCATTTCCTTCTTCTTCCTTGGGCGATTTCCACCATTGTTAAGGGGCTAACGACCTGGTCATCTAAGGTAAGTAAAGTTTACTCCAATATTAGCTTCATGCATGGATTTTTAACTTAAATATCTACATAAATTAGTGAAAAATCAAGGATTGGGTAGTAACCTAGAGCTTGTGGTAATTTGAGAATTTTTTTCGTGAATTTGCTATGAAATCAAGTAAGAATCATATATTAATGATCCTTAGGCTTTGGGTGAGT
>ML405950.1:0-19760 GCA_005239525.1 Nicotiana knightiana
TGCCAATCTGGGGGAAAGTTCTTTGAGGGGTGCAACCTGCTTCTACAAATCTGGCTGATCGAGAACCTCTGTCACCACCCAAGCTACATGAACTACGGCTTAACCGGTTTGAATTGCATCGAGGAACATGGTACTCGGGTAAAAGGCCACAAATTTTCTGGGGCACGGAAGCCTGGCACTCATACTTAAGTTCACTAACTGCCGGCCAAATCGAGTGGACGTTCGGGTGGCTCCCTCTCAGCGAGGTCATAAATATGTCTGCTGAGGTTTGATATCTCCTGTTAATGGGCCCGCGAAGCATTAAGCCATATGCCCCACACCGGGTCTTATGCCAGTTGGGGAGGCAACAGGGTGTTCCCCATGACGAGGATTTAAGCCAACAAACCATTGAGTTATGCCCAAGAGCTGCATTTCCTGAAGGCAGGGTCCGTCAAATCTGGAACGAGTGCAGGTTTTTATAACCTCAAACTCGGGTGAGAGACTTCTCCAAAGGGGAAGTGGAGCCCGCCTACACTTCTTGGTATGGCATAAGAGGCAGGGATCATCAAGAGCAAGAACGACCCGCAAAGAGACCCCACGTGCAACAATTCACCGATCAAACACAAGAGCATTGGGATTGGTTAGAAAAGGAAAAAAACTACCGAGCCACGATAAGCAAGTTAGAGGCCCAGGTCAGGGAAATCAAGTTTGAAAACATTCTACATACTGCCAAAATTGAAGGGGATAAAAATAGATTATCCCAAGAAAATGAAGTGCTCCGGGCCCAGATACATGAACTAAAAATAGCTGCTGAGAACCCAGAGAGAAGCATAACTGATGAAAGGCTTATCAACAGCCTGAGGCATAAAGTGTGCAGCTATGGGAATGATCTAGATAAAGCTGAAGAAGAACTGGCCGGAGTTCGGGCAAGATTAACAAGAAGTGCAGAAGAAAGAACAGAGTTTTTCCAGAGACTAAAAAGGAAATATGACCAGGAAGTCATAGGCTTGAAGGAAAATTGGCCGTCCTCGAGAACAAAATGGCCAAACAGGCAAAAAGATTTAAGACAGAGAGGGAACAGTGCTATGCCATGATGGCTCAGTTAGAAAAAGAGTTGCAACAATGGCAAGAGCAGAGTCACAAAGACGCCTAGACTTTAGAGGCGAGATCCCAGCAAATCGGGCGCCTGCTTCAAGAGAAGGGTATTATCAGGCGAAGGGTCCAAGAGATAGCTGACTACATCGTCACCAGATGTCAGGAATGCAAAGATATGACTCGGACCACTTTCTTCTCAGTGGTTATGATCTTCGTCCACAAGATAATGGACGACCTTGACCGCCTCCGGCAAGACATAGCACGCAGGCCCGTAGCAAGGTCGAATGATGCCCCATCGGCCCCTGGATTAACGGAAGCACTGATGTATTTTTGATGTTTTCGAGTCTGTATTTCATTTTTCTAGTCGTAGTCATGTCTGAGTCCACAGTAATTTTTATATTTTTAGAAAATATGTGCCAAGTCTGTTTTGCAAACTCTGAAATTCCAAAAGTGGGCTACAAGTTTTCTGTAATTAGAAGTGTTTTATTTAATGAATGAAAATTTTAGAATGAAGCTTTTAGAAAAAATATGCATTTTTTCCTTTGGTTTTGCTAGCATGAACTACGTGTTGATCTGATTCATGCGGCGCCGTGATACGTAGGCAATCCACATAGGATTCGATCATAACCATAAGAAAGAAAATCGAGCGAGGAATAAAAGAGCGAAAACAATAACAAGGGAAGGGCAAAAAAAAAACAAAAAACAAACCGAGAGATAAAGCCGGGATGAAGTACACAACTATTGCAAAAACATATAGAGAATCATTTAATTGATTAGGTGCATTGCATACCCCATACGTGCGATTGCCTTTGTGATAAATGTTTCAACCTAACATTTTGTTGGTTCAATCTAAAAGGTATTTTTAGGTGGTTGGTTTTGCGGTAACGTGGCTTCCCATCCATACTTCACTAGATCAAAAGGGAGCATAGAAATGACGTCTGAACGTCACTTGCCTCTTCCGTGGAAGACCTAAATCCAGCCATCCCAACATCTGAGTCAGCAACAGATGAAGAGAATAGGACTCTGCGTTGCCGCATGCTGGAAATGTGGGACGCATGGTCCAATGGTAGGGAACTACCCAGTACCATCCCGGGTTTCCCAGAGATAATCCCCAGGGCAGGCGGGACGTCCAACATCCCCATAAGCTACCCAGCCACGCCATTTGGATATCCAACTATGTCGGTTCACTTTGCTGGAAGGCCTTCTGAGGTTCGCCCCCAGGCTTTATTTTCTGGTGTGTCTTCCAACATTTTCACTTACCACCAATCTCCGCCACGACTCCACCGACTATCTCCGGGCCAAGTTTCGAGCCACCAACATTCACATTCCAAACACCATCCGTCCATCAGGATACTGCTCATGCTACTCCCAATGCATATCCCCAACAAACTCAGCCTGAGGTCACTTTGGGATAGGATAAGAAAATCTTCGAGCACGAAGAAATAACTCTAAAAATGAAGAGTATTGAACAGAGCCTCAAAAATATACAGGGGCTGAGCGGGCAGAAAAGTGTCTCCTATGCAGACTTGTGCATGTTCCCGCACGTCCATTTGCCTCTCGGGTTTAAAACCCCCAAGTTCAAAAAAATATGACGGACATGGGGACCCCATAGCTCATCTGAAAAGGTACTGAAACCAGCTCATGGGAGCAGGTGGGAAGGAGGAACTTCTCATGGCATATTTTGGAGAAACCTTGACGGGGATTGCATCAGAATGGTACATGGACCAGGATATATGCCCTTGGCACATATGGGATGACCTGGCACGGGACTTTGTCCGGCAATTCCAATACAATGTGGACATCGCTCCCGATAGGAACTCTCTATCCAATCTAAAAAAGAAACCCTCAGAGAGTTTCAGAGAGTACGCCATCAAATGGCGCGAGCAGGCCTCCAGGGTCAAACCTCCGATGGATGAGGTTGAAATGGTCAGCGTCTTTCTACAAGCACAGGAAGCTGATTACTTCCAAAATATGATGTCTGCCATGGGCAAACCATTCGCGGAAGCAATCAAGATTGGAGAAATGGTGGAGAATGGTCTAAAAACTGGTCATATCCTGAGCTAATCTGCCATAAGAGCAACCTCTCAGGCCATCCAAAGCGGATCCAGGAGTGCAGCCAACAGGAAAAAGAAAGAAGAAGGGCCATGATGGTTTCCGATGTCAGGAAGCCTCGACAATACCGAAGTCCATTTCCCAAAGCCTCCCAACATTACTATCCTCACCAAGACGCAACTTATGTTGCACCCCCTTTTCCCTATGCGGTAATGAATGCTCAGCCACATCCCAGGCCGCAACAACAATACAATCAGAATAGAACTTCACCTCCAAAAACTAACCATCGTCCCACAACTCCATATAATCCACGCCCTCCTCAAATTAGCTACCCGTACAATGCCTATCCCCGAGAACCACCAAGGAGACTTAATTTCACTCCCATCGGAGAGTCATATTCTAGCCTCTTCCCAAAGTTGGTCCAGATGGGACTCCTGCAACCCGTACCTCCAAACAGGCGGGATCCTCAATCACCATCATATAGACGGGGTACCACTTGTGCTTACCATTCCGGAGCAGAAGGGCACGACACGGAGGATTGTTGGACCCTCAAAAGGGCCGTGGAAAGCCTTATAGAACAAAATAAAGTGGTTTTAAGGGACGAAGAAGCTCCCAATGTGACGGACAATCTACTTCCCACTCACAATCATGGGCCCGTCATCGGCATGATTTGCGATGACCAGTATTTTGATCCAGCTCTAAAGGCCATCATCGCCATCGCAGATATGGAAAGAAAACCCAAGGCGGCACCCAAACCAGTCAAGGAGATGAAGAAGAGTAACCCCGTCCCCCAGGTCACGGAAAAGGCTGAGACTAGAACAAATAAGGGACCCTCTAAAGACACTGTCCTTTACATCCCCAAGGCACACATGAAGGAACAAAGTGTGTTGAGCCCTCCCAGAAGGTTACAATTCAACAAGGCAATAATGAATGGCCCAAAAATGTACGTGCCGAAAGGGACGTATGCGGCGCGGGGGCAAATAATTTCACCCAGGCTGAATGAGCCCGTGGTTATTAGCCGCGCGTCGCAAACTCCCATGAAGAATACTACTGCCGTCCCCTGGAATTACCACAGGACGGTGGTGACATACAAAGGGAAAGAGATTACTGGAGAAACAGGCGATATAAACTCTTCAGAGAAATACCTCGACCCGGAAGAACTAAACAGAAGCAAGTTGAAACGCTTTCCGCCTAAAAGGCCGATCAGTGCCGGAGAGGCAGAAGAATTCTTTAAGAATATGAAAACATCTGAATACTCCATAATTGAGGAGCTCAGAAAGTCCCGCACTCAGGTCTCACTTCTATCCTTGCTGGTAAATTCAAACGAGCATAAGAAGATCCTGATCAAAACCCTTAACGAAGCATACGTTCCGGCGAACACCACAACCGAGCAAATGGAAAGAATGGCAGAACGATTTTTTAAAGTCAACCGGATCTCATTCAGCAAGAATGACTTGCCCCCGGAAGGGGCCACCCATAACAAAGCTCTCCACCCAACTGTTAAATATGAGGGTTACTATGTGAAAAGAGTTATGATGGACAGTGGATCTGGGGTTGATATTTTCCCTCTATCGACCCTACAAAGAATGGAGATCGGGACTGAGAGAATCAGGCCCAACAATGTGTGCGTCCATGCATTCGATGGTATCAAGAGAGACACNCTGCCATCTACTCTCCACCAGATGGTTAAATTCAAATATGAGGACCAGGAAATCATGGTCCATGGGGAAGACGAGCAATCTATTTACAGGGATCCATTAGCCCCATGCCTGGAAGCAAGAGAGGGCAGCGAGCACATAGTCTACCAGGCTTTCGAGATTATGGTTGCGGACCAGCATGAGGAAGGAATCCCGTGACCTCAACCCTTCCTATCAAACGCGTCAATTATGGTCGCCAACGACATGATCAAACATGGGTACACACCTGGAAAAGGGCTCGGGGTGTCCTTGCAAGGCATTAAAGAACCCGTCACTTTGCCTACCAATAAAAAGTTTTTTGGCATAGGGTTTCAAGCTACCCCCGACGATGAACAATGGGCTGACCAACGTAAGAAAAATGGTTGGGTATTGCCTCAGCCGATCCCACACATCACCGCATCATTTGTCAAGCCAAAATACGTGGAGGAAGAAGAAGAGGCTTTCACGGCCGAAGAAATAGAAGAAATATGCGGAGCAATGAGGCAGATGTTGTATGAGGCCCATATGGTCCAACCAGGAGAAGGCTCCAGCACTGCCGAAGTGCAGTATATGGGGCCTGATGCCAAGTTGAAAAACTGGAAGGCTACTCCATTCCCCGTCAGGCGGGAGTCCCGGTAGTTCAGCTTTTGCCATCCTTTCTGCACTATGAGTTATTTCAGGGTGTAACTCAAGTGTTTTTAATTTCTTGCCTTTAAATTACGATGTAAACCCTTATATGTTCAAATTCAATGAAATGAAATCAAAATTTCATCGTCTATTATTCTTTCTGATTTTTGTTTACTTTTCTTATTTTTCAGTCCTAATAATGCGGCTTTAAAAAACATGACATGCTTGCGGGCTTCATGCTCTGATCTTAATACGCCGTCTAGCCTCGAAATAATGAATCAAGAACTGGAATATGATGAAGAAAAGGCTTTTAGGGAAATAAATCAAGAATTGGAACAGTTCGAGAATAAGCCTAAGCCAAACTTAAACGAAACGGAACCCGTTAACTTCGGCAACGAAAAAGAGATTCGAGAAACCATGATAAGCATCCACACGGATGAAAAGACTAGAGACGACTTGATTCAACTCCTATTTGAATTCAAAGACGTATTTTCTTGGTACTACGATGACATGCCCGAACTAAGTATGGACTTGGTGGTACACAAATTGCCAACTTACCCCGGTCATCCACCTGTCCAACAAAAGTAGAGGAAATTTAAAACAGACATGAGTGACAAGATCAAAGAAGAGGTCACTAAACAACTAAAGGCTGGAGTAATCCGAGTGGTCCAATACACCACCTGGATGGAAAATGTTGTTCCGGTGCCTAAAAAGGATGGAAAGGTCCGAGTATGTGTCGACTACCAGGATCTGAATAAAGCCAGTACCAAAGATAATTTTCCACTGCCAAACATACACATCCTAGTTGACAATTGTGCCAAACACGAGGTACAGTCTTTTGTCGATTGCTATGCCGGATATCACCAGATGTTGATGGATGAAGAGGATGCAGAAAAGATAGCCTTCACTACACCCTGGGGAACATACTGTTACCGGGTCATGCCGTTTGGTTTAAAGAACGCCTGGGCAACTTATATGAGGGCCATGAGCGCCATATTTCACGGCATGATGCATCAGGAGATTGAGGTGTACGTGGATGATGTGATCATTAAGTCCAGAACCCAAAGTGACCATGTGCAACATTTGAGGAAATTCTTCGGATGCCTGCGCAGATATGATTTGAAATACCCAGCCAAATGCGCTTTCGGAGTTCCATTCGGAAAATTATTGGGATTTATAGTCAGTCGACGGGGCATTGAGCTGGACCCAACAACAATAAAATCTATCCGGGATCTCCCACCCCCAAGAACCAAGAAGGAAGTCATGAGTCTGTTGGGTAGGTTGAATTACATCAGCAGGTTCATCGCTCAGTTGACCTCCACATGCGAGCCTATATTCAAGCTATTGAAAAATGACGCAACCATCAAATGGACAGACGAGTGCCAGGATGCTTTTGACAAGATCAAAGAATATATGTCAAATCCTCTAGTGCTAGTCCCACCAGAACCAGGGAGACCTCTGTTCCTATAGCTGACGGTGCTAGAAAACTCCTTTGGGCGTATTCTCGGGCAACACGATGCAACCAGAAAGAAAGAGCAGGCCATTTATTACTTAAGTAAGAAGTTCACATGCTATGAAGCCAAGTATTCTCAGTTAGAAAGGACTTGCTGCGCTCTAACTTGGGTTGCTCAGAAGCTCCGACATTATTTATTGGCTTATACCACCTACCTTATCACGAGGCTGGATCCTTTGAAATATATATTCCAAAAGCCAATGCCCACCGGGAGATTAGCAAAATGGCAAATCTTGCTCACAGAATTTGATATTGTCTATGTCACTCGCACAGCTATGAAAGCTCAAGCATTGGCCGATCATCTAGCTAAAAATTTGGTTGATGATGAATACCTACCCTTGAGCACTTATTTTTCGGATGAAGAAATCAACTCCGTCGAAATAATCTCGGAAGGCACTGACACCTGGAAAATGTTCTTCGACGGAGCAGCCAATGCAAAAGGTATTGGGATAGGAGCAATCTTGATTTCACCCACAGGACAACACTACCCAGCCACGGTCCACCTCCGTTTCTTCTGCACAAAAAATACTGCTGAATATGAAGCTTGTATAATGGGCATGATCATGGTCATTGACATGGATGTAGAAGAGTTGCTGATCATGGGGGACTCCGATTTGATCATTAAGCAGGCTCAGGGAGAGTGGGAAACTCGAGATGTTAAACTCCTTCCCTACCGACAACATGTGGAGAATCTCAGTAAGTGATTCAAAGCCGTCGAGTTCATATTTATTCCTCGGTGCCACAATGAGTTAGCCGATGCGCTGGCCACCCTAGCTGCAATGCTGCCCTATCCGGGTAATGTTCGAATAGACCCATTGGAGATCCAAATCAAGGAAAGGCATGGTTATTGCAACACGGTCGAAGTAGAACCCGATGTCCAACCATGTTATCATGATATTAAAAGATTTTTGAAAACAAGAGAATATACCGAGCAGGCCAACGGAGACCAAAAGAGGTCCCCACATGAATGGGTACGTCCTCGCAAAGAAAATCTTGCGGGCTGGATATTATTGGATGACCATGGAGAAAGATTGTTCCAGTTTCGTCCGAAAGTGCCATAAATGTCAAATACATGGCGACCTAATCCATGCACCACCATCAGAACTGCATCCTATGTCGGCACCCTGGCCATTTGTTGCCTGGGGAATGGATGTCATTGGGCCAATCGAGCCAAGAGCCCTAAACGGGCACATATTCATTTTGGTTGCTATCGACTATTTCACAAAATGGGTCGAGGCCGTCACGTTCAAAGCTGTCACTAAGAAAGCGGCGGTGGATTTCGTGCATGCTAATAATATAATTTGTCGTGTCGGTATCCCAAAAACTATCATTACCGACAATGCCGCGAATCTAAACAGTAACTTGATGAGGGAGGTATGTGAACAGTTCCAGATAACACACCGCAACTCGACCCCTTACCGACCCAAAGCAAATGGCGTCGTTGAAGCAGCAAACAAAAATATAAAGAAAGTTCTCAGGAAAATGATTCAAACATCCAGGCAATGGCATGAAAAGTTGCCTTTTGCATTGTTGGGATGTCGCACGACCGTGCGTACATTGATTGGAGCTACCCCTTACCTATTGGTTTATGGCACTGAAGCCGTAATACCCGCTGAAGTCGAAATTCCTTCCCTTCGGATTATTGTCGAAGTAGAAATTAAGGACAATGAGTGGGCCAAGACCCGACTGGAGCAATTAACTCTGATTGATGAGAAAAGAATGGCCGCAGTGTGCCACGGACAATTATACCTGCAAAGAATGGCCCGCGCTTACAACAAGAAAGTGCGACCTAGGAGCTTCGAAGTAGGTCAACTCGTTTTAAGACGTATCCTCCCGCACCACGAAGAAGCGAAAGGAAAATTTGCCCCAAACTGGAAAGGTCCATACATCATAAGGACATTGCTACCAAAATGATCGTTATACCTGGGGGACATCGAAGGAAATGACCCCGAAACGGCTGTCAATGCTGATGCCGTCAAAAGGTACTATGTTTGATCCCCTATATATTTTCAAATGTTCTCCGGTTGGGATGACGAAGGCTTTCATTCTCGCTACCCCAACATCATTAACCCTTTTGCAAACCCTTTGAGCCGGTTACTCTTCTTTGATTACCCTCTTTGGAACCCGAAAGTGTTATTGGAAAAAAAAAAGATGTTCGAAAAAAAATGATCAAATCAAAAAAAAACATTAAAAAAAAAACAAAAGTTTCCTGAACTACGTTTGACTTGATTCCGAAAGGATACGTAAGCAGCCTCTCCCTGGGGTTCAGTCACACCAAAATAAAAATCCACATTTTCCCAAGAGTTTAAGCTGGGGCAGATGTTGTAATATGTTTGGTGATAACTTCGCCGGAGGGGTTCCAAAGTTGTAATTCAATACAAATTCTTTACACCAAAACCCTGTTCAAGTCCTTCCGATCAATTGGTAAACATGCTTATAGTTAGAGGATACAATGTCTAATCTGGTGCAAGCAAATGAGAGAAACAAAATGAGAGAGTCTTATCGGTGAAAACCCACACGAGCACCGTGAGGCGACGATAAGCAGAGAAATTAAAAATGAGAGAGTCTTGTTAGTGAAAACTCGCAAAGAGCACTACAAGGCAATGGTGAGAAGAGAAATAAGAGAGGTTAGTTGGTGAAAACCCGCAAAGGGCGCCACTGATAGAAAAGGATAATGGGTCACTGACACGGACGCAGTCCGGGGCAAGGTTTCTCAATCTCGAGGTAATAGTTGTGATGAATTTTTGAGAGTCGGACGGTTTACACGAATCAGGCATCCAGTCCAAATGGCATGTCATGTTCATTAAAGTCCGCATGCACTCCAGATAAGCCCTTCTTTCCTTTCCCCGAAACGGATACCTCTCATTTAAATTAATTATCCATTTTTTCATTTATTGTTTTTCAATCCCTTTCGATCCAACTCAATTCCTGAAATAAGACAAAGAAAGGATGGCAAGACTGAATTTACAGGGATCTCATTTGACATGGGCTAATATGCAGAAGGCACCTAGCCTCGTCAGGGGCATCGAGTCGATCCCGAATGGCCACAATGGCTGATGATTCAAACTCAAAACCTTGAAAGGAGGAAATCAAATTGAAGTGCCTATAAAGGAGATTGAAGTTGAAAGGTTGAGCCCCGCGTGGCTAACCATCTTGGCAAGGTTTGAAAAGCTGAAATATTCCAAATGACCTAAAGTTACAGTTGGAAGAAAAGTTAGGAATGAAAAGCCAATAAAGGCGAAATAAAGTTGGAAAGGTTAAGTTCCACACGACTAACCGTCGCAGCAAAATTTGAGGGGCCAAAACTCCTCCTCAATACTCTGGAAATCCAAAAGAAAAAGCAAGTGAAAAGCCTACAAAGGCAAAATAAAATGTTGGGTCCCACGTGACTGATCACCATGGTGAAATCTGGAAAGCCAAGGCCCCCGGGATTAGAGATGAAACCCAATCCCCAGCAAGCAAACAAGCAAGCAAGTGGTTGAGATCTTTATCAAAAGAACTGAGATCAAGAAGTTGAAAATCAAGGTCGCAAAACCAACCACTGTTTCAAACTAACAAATTGTTCTTTGTGTGAAAATAGGAAAACAGGTGCAAAAGCAACCATGCAAAAAGCAGGTGCAATCAAAAGGAATTGCGTAAGAGCTAGAAGGAGCTTTGCAACATTGACTCCAAAGAAAGGGAAGTTTTCTCCAAAAAATCTTTTCCCGCATATATAAAAAAGTAAAAAAAAAAAAAAAAAAAAATAAATTATAAAAAAAGAAAAAAAAAAGAAAAAGAAAAGGAGGAAATGAAGTTGAATATGATGCAACCGTAAAGTAGCATAGGGTCCTCAATCCCTAGCCAAACATTTTCCAACCAAGGATATCCCAGTCCTCAATTGATGCCAACATAGGGTCCCACACCCAAGCAGACACCGGCATAACCTGGTGATCTTTTTCTTTTCTGACAACATCATAACCTGTTGATCACTCCCTTTTTCAGGCAACAGCATAACCTGTTGACCTTTCCAGATACCGGCATAACCTGGTGATCTTCCTGACAACAGTATAACCTGTTGATCATTTCCAGACACTGGCATAACCCAGTGATCTCTTCCCCAGGCGATGGCTTAACCTGTTGACCTTTCCAGACACCGGATAAACCTGGTGATCTCTTCTTTTTCTGACAACAACATAACTTGTTGATCACTCCCTTTTTCAGGCAACAACATAACCTGTTGACCTTTCTAGATACCTGCATAACCTGGTGATCTTCCTGACAACAGTATAACCTGTTGATCATTTCCAGACACTGACATAACTCAGTGATCTCTTCCCCAGGCGATGGCATAATCTGTTGACCTTTCCAGACACCGGCATAACCTAGTGATCTCTTCTTTTTCCAATAACAACATAACCTGTTGATCACTCCCTTTTCCCCAGGTAACAGCATAACCTGGTGACCTTTTCAGACACCGTCATAACCTGGTGATCTTCCCGACAACAGCATAACCTGTTGATCGCTCCCTTTTCCCCAGGCAACAGCATAACCTGTTGACTTCCCCAGACACCGGCATAACCTGGTGATCTTTCTGACAATAGCATAACCTGTTAATCATCTCCTGGCATTGGCATAACCCGGTGATCTCTTTTCCAGGAAACAACATAACATGTTGACCTCCCAGACACCAGCATAACCTGGCGATCATTTCCTAAACAACAGCATAACCTGTTGATAATTTTCTGACATTGGCACAACCCAGTGATCTGTTTCCGGCAACAACATAACCTGTTGACCATTTTCTAGACATCGGCATAACCTGGTGATCTCTTCTGACAACAGCATAACATGTTGATCATTTTCTGACATTGGCATAACCTAATGACCTTTTCCCTGGCAATAGCATAACCTATTGATCATTTTCTGACGTTGGCATAACCCAATGATCTTTTTTCGGCAACAACATAACCTGTTGACCTTTCTAGACGTCGGCATAACCTGATGACCTCTTTTGACAACAGTATAACCTGTTGACCATTTTCTGACATTGGCATAATCCAGTGACCCCTTTTTCTGGCAACATCATAACCTGTTGACCTTTCCAGACACCAGTATAACCTAGTGATCTCTTTCTTGACAACGACATAACCCGTTGATCCCCCTCCCCCCCCCTCCGACGCCGGTATAACCAGGTAATATTTTTTTGACGACAGCATAACCTGTCAATTCTCTTCATAGGATCTCCAACCTCTAGTTGATTTTACCTTTGGGCATAGGGTATCCACTCCCTAGTCTACAATAACATCGGGTGCACTGTTCCTAGATTTTCATTTGTTTTCAATAATAAAGTAGTATAGGTTTCCTTACAATAACTCACGAAATTTTCCTAGTGAAAACTGGGGTAGAAAATTTCGTTCGTTCGCTTTTTGACTGTGCAGATAATCTTTGTTAGGACATTGGACTCGAGACGACCAAAAGAAGAAGTTTCGATCTAGAATAATAAAACAAAAAGAGAAAAGAGAAGATTGAATCCAAAGTGAATAAACGGGGAAGACATGGACTATTCAGGACGAGATTGAAGTCATCTGTTCGGCACATCCTTCCTTGATCCGAAGAACGATAAGACGAAACCAGCACCTACGACTAACAAGCATCAAGATCCAGGTCAGAGTCAGCAGAAGATCAAGACTCAAGACCAGGTCTTAGATAGGGATCTTGTAACTAGCAGCTGATTGTTTTAGTTAGTATGTCGTTTTGTTTACTTTGGGTGTAATAAGGACATCAGCAACAGTAACAACAACAAGCGCAGTGAAACCACAGTTACTCGGTAGTCCCAGCTACCAAAACTTCAAGAACTACAGTGACCTGATTCCTTTATAGCCAAGGATATGTAGGTAACCTTTGAAGCAGGGCTCGGTCAAACCTTTCAAAAACGCTTCGCAAGGAAGCAATGTGAATGGATAGAGTCGCTTATGACTGCTCACTTTGTCTTTGCCAGGAAACTCTTCGTGTTTCCGAGCAAAGAGGAGCAGCTGTGAGCACGTGATTTTTACCTACCACATCATCCTACAAAAATCTCAATAAATTAATTGGTTTTATGAATTTTGTTGAATTTTAGTGATTAATTGTGAATTGTTTGCATTTGCTTATTCATCATTCATCTTTTAAAATCATTAAAATTGCATCACCATTATCCAGGAGCTATGAACTCATTATTTATAATTAATTTTTAATAATAGACGTACAATGTTTATTTGGTGTAGTGCAAGTTCTAACCACTAATTACCCAAATCAATCGCTTATTTTGATTAGGAATATAAAATTAATTGTTCTTTATTCCTAATTAATCTATAATTAGATAAAAATGAGGTTTAGAATCAATTATTACATTTTTTCTTTAGATTTAATTAGATTTGAATTAAATTAAATTAATTTTATTTAGTCAATTAAAGAGACTAAATTCGGACCTGGGCTTGAAATCACCCAGGCCTAATCCCTTATCTACACACAAAACAACCCAGCCCAAACCCCTCACCCGGTTGGCCTCCCTAGTAACCAAAACGACACCGTTTTAGGCCAAGTTTAATCCGAGCCGTTGATCTATTTTTGATCCAACGGCTGGGAACTGACCACCCTTTTAATATTTAACTGTCCAAACCCCACCCACCCCCTCATTTCACCAAATTCTAACCCCCCTTCCATCTCTATCCTCTCTCTGAGCCTCCACCGGCTTCCGTCATGCCGCCACCCATCTCCACCGACCGAAAATCGCCTGCCGGCGGCGGAGCTTCTCCAAACCGGCCCAAAATTTTACCAGATAGTCCCCACGACCTCCTTAATCCCATCCCACCGATGGTTTCCCTAANTCGAAAATCGCCTGCCGGCGGCGGAGCTTCTCCAAACCGACCAAAAAATTTTACCAGATAGTCCCCACGACCTCCTTAATCCCATCCCACCGATGGTTTCCCTAAATCACCGTTCAATCGTGAGTTTTTCCAGATCTGAGAAGCTGTCGGGACCCTAATTTGTGCTAATGGCGAATCCAAGCGGCTCTGTGACTCAAACTCACATGAGTCGATGGATCTTGACAAGAGCCGTCGATTCATGTGAGTAAGGGTCACTTTTGGAGGTCGTCGGAGTCCGGCCAAACTCCGGCAAGTCGCCGGAGTTCATCCAAACCTCCCCAAACGGGTATTCCCCGCTCCTTCCTATCTATTTCTTGCATGAATACGTTGACTTAATCATTATTTTTTCTATCACTGTGTGATTTTTTGTTCATCATCTCTTTCGACTTGTTCCTGTTTATTCCTATTCTTAGTTTAAAGACCAAAATATATCTAGCTTAGGATTCTTTATCACTATTTTCGTGTGATTTAACTATTGTGTAACCAAGATTAGTATTAGGTTTCAGTTTATTTTCTTTACTGATTTTCAGGCATCTGTTGTTTATGAATTTTTTGTCAAGAAACGAGCATGAATGAACTAGTTGTTACATCCTTGAATTCATATTCTGAAATGCTAATATTGCATCATCCTGTGAAAATGTAACAACCTTTGCTGCATTTTAGTCAGTTGTTTGATCATGTATTGCCTGAGGTCGTCATTTGATTTAGCCCTTGATTTTGTTGCCTATGTTAGTAGTCACAACTAGGTGTTAACTTCCAATTAATCATGGGATAGCCTAATTTTGACTCTTAGTTTAGACTGGAATATTTAATTAACCTAAACAAACTAAGCCCTACCTAGACCCAAGTAGAAGCTAAAGCAGGCCTTAATACAAGGAGATTAACTAAGTCTAAGAAATTAATTTAACTAACCTAAAGTAATTAATTAATCTAAAATCAATTAACCTTTGATAAAACAATGAAGGTTTAGCTATTAGTTAATTAGATTAGAATGAAGTTGTTTATTGACTAATAGTTAACATAGCATAAGACTCACCTAAAACCCAAGAATTGATTTAACTTAGTCGACTCCTTCAAACAAAATGAACTAGTTAACTTAACCAACTTCCTTTAATTATCCTAAGCCTAAAGACCTAAGTTAACTAACCTACGTCTAGTAGTCTCTTAAGTAATTAACTAAATCCTAAAATATGTCTAAAATAATTAGTTTAAGATTAACTAACTAAAACAAATTAGTTGACCTAGTCTTATTAGTTAATTAAGTTTCTGATTTTAGGTCATTAAGTAAAATTCACCAAACTAAATCAGTTAACTTAGGAATTGACTTGATCAATTTACCTTAAGTAGCAAGCTAAACCTAGTTTGACTAATAGGAGCTTTAATCAATTAACTTAATTAGTTGACCTAACCTTGGTTAAAAATAACTAGTAGTCACCTATGGTACCTAACTAGTGTTAGTTAACTATAGTTAAATGATAACCCAAGTAAGTAACCATGATTACCCAATGGTAAATTCGGGGACTCCAAGGGGTACAACAGGTAATGTAGATTGGGAAATCAGATTTTTAAGGGTAGAAGGGTCTTTTCTAAGGCTGGAATGTTCTGGAAAGATGCAGCTGTCCCAAAGGGATAGGGTGGACAATTGTACATGTACCCTCTTCAGCCTAATGAATTAGGAATATACCAAAGGATATCCCATTCCCAAGTCTCCTATAAATAGACCCCCTCCCTTTAGACTAAAAAAAAAAATTTACACTCTGAAAACATTCTTTCAACCTCTCTTAGCTGCGAATACATTCTGAAAATACAGAAAGAATCAAAATATTTTTTTCATTCATAAACAAAATTTCCAAAAAAAAAGAATTTGGTTGAAAAAGTTTGATTTTCTTTTGGGAGTTCATCAAGCTTTTGTGGATCTTCTCAACTTGGGTCTTGTTCTTTTCTGTTTCTGGTTTCGAAATATCTGTTTTGAGTACTCAAGTCCTGGGCTGTTTACTCTTCCTGGTTTGCTGGTTTTCTGGTTGCTCCTGCTTTCATTGGCTGGAATTTCCTTCTTTTTGCTACTTTGCTGATTACCTGACCTTTATTTGGTCAGGATTTTGTTAATTCTCTCTTTAAGGTATGTAACGATGAACTTTAGAAAGAGTTATTGAATCCAGAACTTTATGCTGAAACTGTTGACTCATGTTGTGTTTACTTTAAGATTGTATGAATCTGAATCCTCTTCTCCTCCATTCTTGATATAAAAACTGAAGTAAGGTTATTATTATTTGAATGTATCCCACTCCTGGAATCAGTTTGATTATTCGTTAAGTTTCTGTCAATACATTTAGCATTTGGTAATTAGATATTAATTTTATATTTGTTTAGCATATTACGGTAACTTGCACTAGGGTAGATGAGTTTGATCCCTTAATAATCAAACTCACCCCATGATGAGTGCACAAACATTATTATGGTTGGCTGAAGTTTACCCTTTAAAAGGGTATAAAGTATGTAGTTAAAAAGGGCATTAAGGTCAGGAATCTAAACCTTTGAATGGTCAGATTCATTCTCTAAAAATGCTTAAATAGTTAAAGTTTCTATATGGTTTACAATTATGTTAGTATTAGCACTAGGTAGATGAATCTGACTTTTTAATAGTTAGATTCACCCCTTGGTAGTGCATAAACAGTAGCCTAGGGTGCTAGAAATTACCCTTTACGGATATGAAGTGGGTAATTAAAAGGCCCCTTAGAGAAAAGAATTTGAATCCCTCAATATGATCAAATTTATTCTCATAAAATGCCTAAATGATCAAGTCAAGGAATAAGTATGGACTGATGGTCCAAGGTATGAAAAAATGACATTCTGGAGTTGAATTTGATCTTTTATGGTCATATTCACACCAAGAGAGTGCATAAATGATTCTGCCATTTGGTATAGTTAAGCATAAGCGTTATCAGGATTAGAATCGACACCCTCATAGTCATTTTGGTTCTGATGGATGCATAACACCTAATTAATTGGGGTGTTCTACAGATTTCAAAGGAAGGCTCAAATGTATGGCCTTTAAGGAGTTCGAGTCAGTAAATCAGTTGAAATTTTCATTTAGTTTTTTTTTCTTCCGGAAAATATATAGCAACAGTCAAGCTGTAATTCCCCTGTATCTGTTTTTTAGCATCATTGTAATGTAATTTAAACTGGACTGTATATTCATTTTTTTAGCCCTTTAGTTTATAATGTTCAAACTGAATCGTGAGGTGATTATCCCTGAAAATTTGAATCTGTTTCAAAAATACCTCAAAACCAAAATAGGTGTTTAATAAAAAGAAGACTTAGTGTTCGAATCAGTCGTCACGGAACCTTTCATAAACGTTTTTATCGGGTTTTCAAAAGCAGTTATTTCAAAACTCGGTTGTTTCAATATAATTGGAACTTACTAGATTATTTTTAATTCCCCTCGTACCTTGTTAAACTTTCTGAACACCAAAAAAGAAAAACATGTTCTCTTAAATTCATATTGATTTACCTTAAAAAAGAAAACTGTTTGCTTTGTCTTTGATAAATTTTGAAAGGTATAAAAACATGTCCGCTATTTCTGTCAAATTCAGTAGATGTTTATTTAGATGAACCTGTAACAGTAGATATACGAATCCCCTCAATATGCATGATTTATGAACTGGATCGTATATATGAAATTGAGTAAAATCGTTTAGTTAAATGTTCTAATGTAGTTGAGTGTGCTTATTTTTTTTTTTTTGAATACATTATTGATATTTAAGATTTGTAAATCCGTGATTCTGTTTTTTTTAGCATTTCTTTGAAAACCTGTCATTTTTAGCATACTTCTAATTAAATTATATAGCTTCCCTTCTTTCACAATTAGTCATAAATAGAATTGTCCAAGAGGGTTAAACAATTAATGGGCTAAAACGTGGCCATAGCCCGAAACATGTTGTCTTTTAGACTAGT
Organism: Nicotiana knightiana; assembly: GCA_005239525.1. NCBI lineage: Eukaryota > Viridiplantae > Streptophyta > Magnoliopsida > Solanales > Solanaceae > Nicotiana > Nicotiana knightiana. The sequence continues at coordinate 17,781 of ML405950.1, forward strand.
GAACATCATTTTAGGCAATCCTCTAGGTAGAGTGATACCTTTAGTTTGAAAATTGGGTAAAATCAAGTATCATTCCAAAAATTACCATAACCTACACTCGGGAGTGGCAACTCATGCCCCCGACCCTCTACTCTAAACAATTAATAAAAATGCACATAGCAACCACGGGTACATTTTATGTGACATGTTTGCCATGTGTTCAAAAAATAACAAGTGCACGCCATCGTGACTTGTCTAAGATAAATCCATAAACGTCTTAATTGATCTTAAAACTAAAAATGCTCTTTCAAATAGAAAACATAAAGAATAATCAAACATCACCTCAAATAGGCACCGTCATGACCATAGTCTTGACTACGTAATCTACACTCGAGTGCGACAACTCATGTCTCCGTCTTCAACTTCAAATTATAATAAAAATCACATGTTGTAATTGCGGGTGCATTTCATGTGGCGTAGTTATAATGTGTCCAAAAAACAAGCAAGTGCACGCCATCGTGACTTGTTTCAAGATAAATCCATAAATACTAAAAGCGGTTAAAAAAGGCTAAATGCACAATAGGCTAAAACACGTAAATAAACAGATAACTTAGGCCAAATACTAATAGTTAAGCGACCGTGCTAGAACCACAGAACTCGAGAATGCCTAACACCTTCTCCCAGGTTAACAGAATTCCTTACTCACATTTCTGGTCGTAGACAAATCAAAACAGAGTCAAAACTTCCTCGGTTTGGGATTTTCAAAAAAAAAAATAAAACGGTGTCCCGGAGCATCGTAAAAAATCCACGTGGCGACTCTGAAAAAAATAATAAATCCCAAATCCGAATAATGTCACTTAAAGTGGAAAAACTCCCTTATTACCCTTTATTATCCCGGGGGTGAAAAAAGGAGGTGTGACGCTCTAGCGACTCTGCTGGGGATCACGAACCCAGAATCTCTGGTTCAGGGTTCAGAATTCAAGCTTAGAATAACTGTTATATTTGGCTTTATTATCTGATTTTACATGTTTGAACCTAATGTGCTAAATGCCGCTTTTTACCTCTTTGATATTATCTGAACTGTATATAAATTGTGTTGAAAGCCTCTTCTCTCTGAGTCTTCTAAATCATCTGGGAAGTGTGCACTTCGTGTGACTTCTTTTCTGTTAGAGTCATATCCAAATTTTAGAACGAGGTACGGACAAGTTGCAAAGCCGGTGAAGCTTCTGTATTCCCGGTACGCTGCCCCGACCTCGGCTCGAGCTGTCCGCTCGGGTAAGCCTGGTCTAGAACAAAACCCCNAGGGTAAGCCTTGTCTAGAACAAAACCCCAAGACAGAAACCTAGTATAACATAACCTCATGCTGGATCCCTAGTAGGAACGATTATCTGCATCATGTGCATTTGACTTAGAGGACTCAACACAGGGGTTGGGCCCGTCTAGGACAGGTGTACCCGAAATGAAAGACTACCCTGATGCATCTTACTTGTTACGTATGCATTTATTTGTTTCAGCTTGTGTATTGACCGACTAAAATAAAAAATAAAAAATAAATAAAAATGAACAGAAAAACCAAGAGTGAGGTAGGATAGAAAATTCACCATGTTTTGAAAAATTCCCATTTATCCCGAAGCTCTGCCAAAATTTCTGAAACAAAATGAGTAGGTGTATATTTTAATCAGTCAGGATTTTTCCGAACTACGCATTGTTTGATTCTCATGGGTGTGGGATACGTAGGCAAACCTCATCGGGTCCAACTCTATTTTTCAAAATGAAAAGGATATAGCCCTAAATAAAATTAGGTGACGCCATTATAGCCTGATTACCCAAGAGGGGCGCCGAAAGGCCGTTTTTGCAAAAGTGGCCGCCTGTGGTTTGTCTTTAAATTTCGATCCAAATCGCAAACACAGCCTCTCCTACCCGAAGTATTGAAGGGCTGTATTTGCAAAGATGGTCCATTTTTCTTTATTACAAAACCCTTTGCAAAAATAACACTTTTCA
>ML405954.1:0-18397 GCA_005239525.1 Nicotiana knightiana
TATATATATATATATATATATATATATATATTCAATGGTAAACACCCATTAACATTACACCCACTTAGGGACCACAACCTTAGTATTTAAAGCTAGCTACTCATAATCCAAGAACAAAGCAATAAAAAAAGTCATAAAGCTTACAAAGATGACAAGAGACTCTCTTCAAAATCTTCCGAAATAATGGAATATCCAATGCTCTAAGTATAGTCTCTTTTTCAGGCAAGATGTCCCACAGAAATCCTAGTTATTCTATTTATAATGGGATAAAAGTCGGGGTCAAATTATGACAAAAATACCCCTGCAGTTCACATTTGCGATCGCAGAATGGGTAGCATATCACGTTCGCGGCCCGCATAAGTGCAATTCTATCACATAGTTGAATCCCCGATTTCCCAATTTTCCGTCGCAGATCTATTATGCGGTCCGCACATCGATTTAACGATCTCATTTGATTCCGCAGAATTTTCCTTGCAGTCTTTGCACTTCTGCGGTCACTATGCAGTCCACACAAGTGTTATGCGACCGCAAAATGGACCACATAATTGACTCTCAAGACTGGGTTGATCTGATTCACTTTGCGGTTGGTTTGCGATCCGCACATCACTTTTGCGATCGCAAACCTGTCGCATTTCTTTCCTTCAATGGGTTTTAGTCATTTTTTCCTTGTCCTTGGTTCTTCTCTCTAGTTTGCTGCAAAACATCAAAACTACATATGAATTAACTTAAAAAGCTTTAAAGAACGATTTAAAGTCTATGTAATTAGTATGAAAAGTGCCACAATTCTCCAGAAAATCAATTGTTAATGTCATCTCCAACATTGTGAAGCCTAAAATCACTGGGCACTTTGAGCTAGAATAGAGCATGATTCAGTTAGTACATGCGAATGGGCAGTTTATGGGTCTTCCACACGAGGATCCACAATAGCACATCCTGCACTTCATGGAGATTAATGACACTTATATCACTAATAGAGTCACTACAGACTATGTGAGGCTCACACTCTTCCCATTTTATCTGTTGAGCGAAGAAAAGCCGCGGTTGAAGGCGGAACCAGCTAATTCTATTACATCATGGAATGATCTAGCGAGTAAATTTTTGGCACAGTTCTTTCCTTCAAGAAAAACTGCAAAGATCAAAAGTGAGATAGCCGCCTTCAAACAGAAATCGGGGTAGTCTTTATATTTAGATTGGAAGAGATTCAAGGGGCTTATTGGAGATTGTCCTTATCACAACTAGACAGCTGCGGGGGTTTCTGCATTATCAACACAGGTTGCAACATTTTCAAACCAAGTCAATAAGATGACCTTGGTCATTAACAAGCAACAAGCTCAGCCAGTGCAACATGTTCAGATATTTTGTTAAGTATGTGGAGAGAGTCACACGAGCGACTTATGCCCAGCTAATCCAGAGTCTGTCTGTTTTGTGGGTAATTCAAATAGGGTCCAAATAAACCAATATGGGAACATGTACAGTCCTAACTAGAGGAACCACCCAAACATCTCTTGGGGTGGAAACCAAGGTGCTCTGAATCAGTACATGCCACAAGATCCTCAATAGCAATATAGACTACCCCAAACTGAACAACGTACAAACTCAATGAGTCAAATTGAGGAGAGGCTAAAGAAGTTGATAGCTGACCAACAAACCCAAGCAGCAGGAATGCGAAATTTGGAGCGACAAATGGGGAAACTTGCCAGTTCCTAAAATACTCGACCAGTTGGAGCTCTTCCAAGTGACACTAAGGCTAATCCTAAGGAATCTATTAATTTTGTGTCATTTAGGAATGGGAGACAATTAGAAGAATCCCATCCAAGAGAAAGCAAGTTACCTTTAATTAAAAACCGGCCACCATAGGAGCAGAATCAGAAAAAGTAGAGGAGTCAGAGAAGCCAATTGAAGAGGTGGTGGAAAAGTAACCCAATCACTAGTTGCAAGGTCACCACCTCCATTCCATCAGAGATTGCATAAAGTGAAGGATAATGCTGCTTATAAAAATATTCTTGATATTTTGAAGCAGGTGCAAATTAATATTTCATAGGTAGACATCCTGCAAGAAGTTCCCTACTTTGCCAAATAAATCAAAGACATATTGGCAAATAAGAGGAGGTTGGTAGAGTTCGAGACTGTGGAACTCACTTAAGAATGTAGCTCAAGAATTCGAAGCAAGGTACCTTAGAAATTGAATGATAGTTGTATTTAGCTTTTATTTGAAGGTTTTGTATTATAATAGTTTATTTATGCTTATTTCCTCTAGATGCTCATGACATGTTGGCTCCGGGTATTGGGGTCGACGGTATTGTATAATTTTGGCCTACTTTATTCAGTAAGTTTCTATATATTTTATGAAATGCTTGAAACTTGATTGGGATTTTCAAAATGAAATTGCGAATATGCGGTAGTAGGTTAGCCTAGTTCCACGATAGGTGCCATCACGGCTGGTTTAGGATTTGGGGTTGTGACAGTTTGGTATCAGAGCCCTAGGTTACATAGGACTCAACAGTCATGAGCAGGTTTAGTAGAGTCTTGTGGATCGGTACGAAGACGTCTGTACTCATCTTCGAGAGGTTGCCGACTTTTAGGAAACATTTCTATCTTTCTTGAACTCTTTTGTGCTGATCTATTGATTCTTGAAATATGAACTTACATTGTTTCATTCTCTCATAGATGGTGAGGACATGACATACCGATTAGAGTGACCAGTCACCGGCTAGACCAGTGAGAGGTCGAGGTCGCGGTCGAGGCCATGGTAGAGGTAGGGGGCCAGCCCGTGCAGCAGCCGAGGCAGTACCACAGGATCCCCCTATCGATCAGGGTCAGTTTCCCACCGATGGTGTCCCAGCGGGACAGGCTCAGGCACCAGCAGTGCCTATGGTTATTTCGGGTCTTCCGGAGGCCCTGTCTCAGATATTGACACTATGCACCAGTTTGGCTCAGGAAGTCTCCATGTCTTCTACTATCACCACAACTTAGGCCTGGGGAGGTAATCAGACTGCAGCTGCCCGGGCACCTTAGGAGGCTGCACAGAGTATTCAGGCACCGGGGGCAGCCCCAGCTAAGCTAGTTGCTCCGGCCCAGGATTATGTGGTCCCTGCTATGCCTGAGGACGAGCAGCACAGGTTGGAGAGATTCAACAGACTTCAGCCTCTGACTTTCAGCGGTATAGAGGGTGAGGATGCCCAGGGATTTCTAGACAGGTGCCAGGGGATACTGCGTACCGCGGGTATTCTGAAGACTTGCGGGGTCTCATTTGTTACATTTTAGTTTGCGGGTTCTGCCTTTACCTGGTGGGAGTCATTCGAGAGGCGTAGACCGGTTGGTTCAGCACCTCTTACCTGGAGCAGTTCTCCACGATGTTTTTAGAGAAGTATGTTCCTCAGTCCCACAGAGAGGAGAAATGCAGGCAGTTTGAGCAGCTGCGCCAGGGAGAGTTATCAGTCACTTAGTACGAGATGAGGTTTTCCGAGTTGGCCATGCATGGTTATGAGATTATCCCTACTGATAGGGAGAGGGTGAGGAGGTTTGTAGAGGGTCTTTCTTATCAGCTTCGGTTACATATGACCCGGGAGAGAGTATCGGGTGCTTCAATCGAGCAGGTTGTCGACATAGCTCGAGATATAGAGTTTGTCCACTGCCAGGAGCAGGAGGAGAGGGAGGATAAGAGGTCTCCTGGTTCGGGCAGTTCCAGTGGTGCTCCCCTCAGGGGGCAGTTTCATAAGGGTAGGGGTTGTTCATTCAAGCCTCCTCAGTCAGGCCGTCCAGCATATAGTGGTGCCTTCTCGGGGCAAGGTCCCCGTGGTTCTCAGTCAAACCGTACTTCATTTGGTGCCCTCCCATTCAGAGTGCAGCTCGAGCACCTCCAGTTCAGGGTTCTTCTATGCAGGAGTCCTCCAGTGGCCGTACGGGTGCTAGGGGTTTCTATTAGTCCCCACCTCCAACTCTAGGGATTTGTTTTGAGTGTGGAGAGTTCGGGCACGGGTGGAGGCAGTGTCCCCGCCATTCCGGTGGATCTTCTCAGCAGAGGGTCCAGCCCTCGACTTCAGCTCCAGTCACTTCACCACCCGCCTAGGTAGCAAAGGGTGGTGGTCAGTCAGCCAGAGGCCGCCCTAGAGGGGGAGGTCGAGCAGGGGGAGGTCAGGCTCGCATATATGCATTTCCAGCCAGGCCGAATGCTATGGCCTCAAATTTCGTGATCGCAGGTATTGTCTCAGTCTTTTTCCGTGATGCCTTGGCTTTATTTGAACCTGGTTCTATATATTCCTATGTTTCTTCATATTTTGTCGGTTTTCTGGATGTGCCCCGTGAGTCTCTAGTCATCTCTGTTCACGTGTCGACTCTGGTGGGCGATACTGTTATGGACCGCGTGTATCGGTCATGCATGATATCTATTAGGGGTCTGGAGACCCGAGTGGACCTACTACTACTCAACATGGTTGATTTTGACGTGATATTGGGCATGAATTGGTTATCTCCGTGCCATGTTGTTCTTGATTTTCACGCTAAGACTATGACCTTAGCTATGCCGGGGTGTCCGAGGGTTGAGTGGAGAGGTTCTTTCGCGTATATGCCTAGCAGGGTGATTTTCTACGTGAAGGCTCAGCGTATGGTTGAGAAATGGTATTTATCGTATTTGGCTTTCGTGAGGGATATCAGTGGTAAGGCTCCCACTATTGATTCAGTTTCGGTGGTCCGTGACTTTCCAGATGTGTTTCCTGCAGACCTGCCAGGCATGCCACCTGACAGGGATATTGATGTTTGTATTGACTTGGTGTCAGGCACTCAGCCTATTTCTATTCCATCTTATCGTATGGCACCAACGGTGCTAAAGGAATTGAAGGAGTAGCTTCAGGAACTCCTGGATAAGGGGTTCATTCGTCCTAGTGTGTCACCTTGGGGTGCACCAGTGTTGTTCGTGAAGAAGAAGGATGGGTCCCTGCGTATGTACCGACTATCGGCAATTGAACAGGGTTACGGTGAAGAACCGGTATCCCTTTCCCCGCATTGATGATTTGTTTGACAAGCTTCAGGGAGCCAGAGTGTTTCCCAAGATTGATTTGAGGTATGGGTATCATCAGTTGAGGATTCAGGATTCTGACATTCCGAAGACTGCTTTTAGGACCAGATATGTTCATTATGAGTTCTTGGTTATGTCGTTTGGGCTAACCAATGCCCCAGCTACATTCATGCAATTGATGAACAGTGTGTTTCAGCCTTATCTTGATTCCTTCGTCATTGTGTTCATTGATGACATCCTGTTTTATTCTCGTAGCCAGGAAGAGCATGCTCAACATTTGAGAGTTGTGTTACAGAGGTTGAAGGAGGAGAAGCTTTATACGAAATTCTCCAAGTGTGAGTTTTGGCTTGGTTTGGTAGCTTTCTTGGTGCACGTGTTGTCTAGTGAGGGGATTCGGGTTGATCCAAAGAAGATTGGGGCGGTGCAGAGTTGGCCCAGACCGTCCTCAGCTACAGAGATTAGGAGTTTCCTTGGTTTGGCAGGTTATTACCATCGCTTTGTAGAGGGATTCTCTTCTATTGCTTCGCCTTTGAATAGATTGACCCAGAAGGGTGCTCTATACAGATAGTCTGATGAGTGTGAGGAGAGCTTTCAGAAGCTCAAGTCAGTATTGACTACAACTCCAGTACTAGTTTTGCCTGCTGGTTCGGGTTCTTACACAGTTTATTGTGATGCTTCTAGAGTTGGCTTGGGAGCAGTATTGATACAGGACGGTAGGGTTATTGCCTACACGTCTAGAAAGTTGAAGGTGAACGAGAAGAATTATCCAGTGCACGATCTTGAGTTAGCTGCCATTGTTCATGCCTTGAAGATTAGGCGGCATTATTTGTATGGAGTGCAGTGTGAGATTTTCACTGATCATCGTAGTTTGCAGTATCTGCTGAGGCAGAAGGACTTGAATTTGCGTCAGAGGAGATGGTTAGAGCTCCTCAAGGATTATGACCTCACTATCTTATATCATCCGGGGAAGGCCAATGTAGTGGCCGATGCCTTGAGTCGCAGAGCAGAGAGTTTGGGGAGTCTAGCCTACCTTCCGGTAGCAGAGCAACCATTAGCCCTTGATGTTCGGGCCTTAGCAAGTCAGTTGGTGAGATTGGATCTATCAGAGCCCCCGCGGGTGTTGGCTTGTGTAGCCTCCAGGCCTTCTCTTTACGATCAGATTAGAGCACTCCAGTATGATGATCCACATTCGCTTGTTCTTTAGGACAGGGTCCGTTGCGGTGATGCCAGGGATGTGTTTATTGGTGATGATGGGGTCATGAGGATGCAGGGCCGGATTTGCGTGCCCAACGTAGATGGGCTTCGAGATTTGATTCTAGCAGAGGCTCGTAGTTCGCGGTATTCCATCCATCCGGGTGTCGCAAATATGTACCAGGATTTGAGGCAGCATTATTTGTGGAGGAGGATGAAGAAGGATATTTTGGATTTTGTGGCTCGGTGTCTCAACTATAAGCAGGTCAAGTATGAGCACCAGAGACCTGGTGGATTGCTTCAGAGGTTTGATATTCCAGAGTGGAAGTGGGAGCGGATCACCATGGAGATTGTCCGATTGCACGGGGTTCAAGTTTCTATCATTTCCGACAGAGGCACACAGTTCACATCCCAGTTTTGGAGAGCCGTGCAGATAGAGTTGGGTACTCAGGTCGAGTTGAGCACAGCGTTCCACCCTCAGACCGATGGGCAATCGGAGCGTACTATTCAGATTTTGGAGGATATGTTGCATGCTTGTGTGATTAACTTTGGTGGTTCATGGGACCAGTTTCTACCACTAGCGAAGTTTGCATATAATAACAGCTATCAGTCGAGTATCCAGATGGCTCCATATGAGGCTTTATATGGTAGGGGGTGCAGGTCTCCGGTTGGTTGGTTTGAGCTGGGCGAGTCTAGGCTGTTGGGCACAGACTTGGTTCAGGATGCTTTGAGTAAGGCAAAGTTGATTCAGTAGCAGCTTCGCACGTCGCATTCTAGGCAGAAGAGTTATGCGGACCGGAAAGTCCGAGATGTGTCTTTCATGGTTGGGATAAGGTGTTGCTGAAGGTGTCACCCATGAAGGGTGTTATGAGATTCGGGAAGAGAGGGAAGTTGAGTCCCAGGTTCATTGGGCCATTTGAGGTGCTTCATAGAGTTGGGGAGGTGGCTTATAGGCTTGCTAAGCCCCCAGTTTATCGAGTATTCATCCAGTATTCTATGTTTCGATGCTCCGGAAGTATGTTGGTGACCCTTCCCATGTTTTGGACTTCAGCACGGTTCAACTCGAGGGTGATATGTCACATGAGGTGGAGCCAGTGGCTATTTTGGGTCGACAGGTCAGGAAGCTGAGATCTAAAGATATAGTTTCAGTGAAGGTTCAGTGGAGAGGGAAGCCGGTGGAGGATGCCACCTGGGAGACTGCACGGGAGATGCGGGCTAGATATCCTCACTTATTCGAGACTCCAGGTATATTTCTTGACCCGTTCGAGGACGAACGTTTGTTTAAGAGGGGGAGGATGTAACGACCTGGCCGGTCGTTCCGTGAGATTTACCCCGTTTCCCCCATTTCTGTATTTGTTATATATTGCTAGCTTGTTTTTGTTGTGTTTGGTCAGTTGGTTGGGGTCCGGAGTGGTTATGGTGAGAATTGAGGCATTTAGTCTCTTAAAGTAGCCTAATAATTGAGAAAGTCAATTGAGAGTTGACTTATTGGTAAACGACCTCGGAATGCGGATTCTATGGCTCGGATAGCTTCGTTAGGTGATTTGGGACTTAGGAGTGTGTTCATAATATTTTTGTATGTCCGGTGTAGAATTAGACTTGAATTGGCGAAAGTTAGTTTTTGGTGATTTCCGATCGGCAGTGGAAAATAGGCTATCGGGGTCGGAATGGAATCTGGAAGTTGGAGCAGGTTTTTAATGTCATTTTGGACGTGTTTGTAAAATTTCAGGTCAATCAGAGGTGTTCTGGTTGGTTTCGGCGTAGTTGGAGAAATTTGGAAGTTTCAAAGTTCATAGGCTTGAATTTGATGTAATTTTGGTGTTTTCGTGTTATTTTTGTTGTTTCGAAGGCTCGACTAAGTTGGAATAATGCTATGGGGTGTGTTGGTATGTTTGGTTGGGGCCTCGACGGACTCGAGATTGATTTCGGATTATTGGCGGGGTTTCTGGACTTGGAAAATTGTAGCAATAGCTTCTGGTGTAAAGTTCTGGTGTTGACCGCACCTGCGGTCGGGCAGCCGCAGGTGCGATGTCGCAAGTGCGACGGGCAGTGCGCAGGTGCAAAAAGGCTAGGCAGGGGATTTTTCCGCATGTGCAAAGTTTTTGCCGCACCTGCGAAGCCGCAGGTGCGGAGGAGTGGCCGCAAGTTGGAAATTGGCCCGTTAAGTGGGATTCCGCAGGTGCGCACCTGGGACCACAGGTGCGGGTCTGCAGGTGAGACTAAATGTCCGCAGGTGCAGAAATGACTGGAAGAAACAGTATATAAAGGCCCTTCGCAAAAATTCTCTTATTTTCACCATTTTGCATGCGGGAGGAGTTCTTTGAAGGCGATTTGGAGAAGGAAACTCGAGATTCTTCAGTAAAGGTAAGTTCTTTGGTTACTAACATCGTTCCTATGCTGTTTTGTTCGGATTAGGCTTGAAAATTTAAGGGTTTAAGTAGGAAAAGGTTGGGAAGAAGGGGGTGGAGAATTGGAATTTCTTTTGAGGTTTCTGTTAGGCAATTGTGATCCGATTATGATGATTTTTGTATGAGTAGAATCGTGGGAGGACGAGGTTCCTAGTGATGTAAATATTATCGAATTCCGAGACGTGGGCCCAGGGCTCGGATTTGGCCGAATTTCGAGATTTTTGTGTAATTTGATAGTTTTCGATTAGGTTGTGTTCCTTGGTTATATATTGATGATGTTAAATGGTTTTGGCTAGATTCGGAGCGATCGGAAGCTAATTTTAAGGGCAAGAGCATTGTGGACTAGTGTTGTGGCCTGGTAGAGGTAAGTAATGTCTATAAATCTTGTCCTGAGGGTATGGAACCCCGGACTACATATTTTCTCACTGATTTTAGAAAGGCGCACATATCGGATGACGAGTATGTGGCACGTACTGATATTTGGATTGAACTAGGTCCTCTCCACGACAACTAATGAGTTGAATATTTACTCGAAACCTTATGTTAAATTATGTTCTACAGATTTGTGAAATATTTGGGCTATAAGCCGTGTTTGGGGCCTCGTGCCGATCTGTTTAGACCCCTTGGGGGATTTTTACTGCTGTTTTCCTCACTAATTGATTGATAATTTCACTCTGCATCATTGTGCATGCTGTTTTTTTTTCAAACTCAGCCTGATTTACACTACATGAGCATTAAAATGATGTTTTGGGTCGAGTACCCTGTTTTACTAATTCGCCCGAGGGGCCTTTTGTGTGGTTCTACTGAGTGTGGCCGAAGGCCAAGAGTGATGGTGAGGTTCTTAGTGATATTAGCGCTTGGACTAAAGGAACCCCTACGGAGTCTGTACACACCCCCAGTGAGCGCACCGAGTGCCGAGTGATTGGGAGACATGAGTGACTGTGAGGTGCTGAGTGATTGTGAGGTGCTGAGGGATTGTGAGGCATGCCCGAGAGGCTAATTATGATACATTTTTTTGCCGGAGGGGCTACTTATGATTTTTACTACATTCATTTGCATACCAAATCCTTCGTTTTAAAGTTGTTAAAAATGTGCATTCTTTAAAGGACTTTTCCTGAAGTTGATTTTTAAGGCATGATGATATACTATTGGAAAGTAAGGCTGTGTATATTGTGACTTAATGACATTTATTTATGTGTTTCCTTGCTACTTATACTTGTTTTATTTTCATTACTACTGAGTTGGCGTACTCACATTACTCCCTGCACCTCTGTGTGCAGATTCAGGAGCAGATATCGAGCATTAGCCTATTATTCCGCGCGGATACGGATTGCGGGATAAAGAGGTAGTTGTTCAGCGTCCGCAACATCTTTTTTTCCCTTCTTTCTGTATTTAGATTTTATTCGAAGGTTTTGTATTATAATAGTTTATTTTGGCTTATTTCCTTTAGATGCTCATGACATGTTGGCTCCGGGTTTTGGGGTCGGCGTTATTGTATAATATTGGCCTACTTTATTCAGTAAATTTCTGTATATTTTATGAAATGCTTGAAACTTGATTGGTATTTTCAAAAGAAATTGCGAACATGCGGTAGTTGGCTAGCCTAGTTCCACAATAGGCTCCATCACAGCCGGTGTAGCATTTGGGGTCGTGACATTTTACTTCCCGCAGATTCGAAACAAGTGCTTTGTTTTGTCGTAAAATATGATTTGCAATTTATTCTTTCTTGTAGAAATTATGACTTAAGGTCTGTTTGTATGTGCGAATCGTGATAAATCGTAGATTCTGACTATGTATTTATCAAGCATAAAATAGGATGTTGGCTGAGTGCTTATGATAATATACTTCTGCCAATTGCTACCTTAGTTTTTACTCTATACCTTCATTTTAACCACCACTAGCTTTAGTTTGCTTAAATTCTGTTTCGTCGTTCGACATTTATTAATGTCACGACCCGAGTTACCCTCTGAACGGTCTCGTGACGGCACCTAGTCTCTTGGACTAGGTAAGCCTAAAATTTGTGGAAAATACAACAAATCAATGATTGAAATAGTAAAGAAGAAGATATATTATAAAATTTAGCCGCTCAGCATTTATAGCTTTAAATTTTGCAATACCCGGAACATCACAAAGTCACAAACTCTGAACTACTGTAGCTCTATATAAAGGAGTAAGGAAAGGTGTATCTATATATATATCTTCTATACCTATACTGGAGTAGGAAGGAGACTCGTGTGATCCTGCGGACGCGGCAGAATTACATCGCGATCTCCTAAGCAACTGCTGAGATACGCCTACCCACTGTGCGGTGCAGTGGTACCTGGATCTGCACATGGGGAAAACATGCACAGGAAGGGCGTGAGTACTCCACATTCCGTACTCAGTAAGTGCCAAGCCTAACCCCAGTCAAGTAGTGACGAGGTCAGGTTGAGGCCCTATTGAGTTTTAAAACAAGACAGTTATAAATATAAATAGTGAAATATAGATAAGCATTGATAAAAAAAATTAATTGAACTGAACGAATTAATAACAAAAAAAGAGTCCTTGGCTCAGCACAACATATATCCCAACAGTAAACATGCAATGCAGTACAAGGGGAAAGCTCCCGGATCTCAGTCCGTAGTCCGAATTTAAATATGCTATGCAGTACAGGGGGAAAGCTCCCGGATCTCAGTCCGTAGTCCGAATTTAGATATGCTATGCAGTACAGGGGGAAAGCTCCCGGATCTCAGTCCGTAGTCCCAATTTAAATATGCAATGCAGTACAGAGGAAAAGCTCCCGGATCTCAATCTGTAGCCCCAATTTATATATGCAATGCAGTACAGGGGGAAAGCTGTCGATCTCAGTCCGTAGTCCCAATTTAAATATGCAATGGAGAAGTATGTCAGATACGGCTGAATTAAACAGTTCAGGAAAAATCAACAGGCAAGAACACAGTACAACCACCTAAGCATGGTGCAACTAGTAGCAATTAAGAGGAAATCAAGTAAGGACAGGTGGACATGCTTATTATTAAGCTAACTACATAGTTAAGACAGGGAACAGTAATAAAGGAATGAAAATGAGTGATGCCATGGAAGGAAAAAGTGAAATTTAGCAACTATGACCCGTGTACGCACTCGTCACCTCACGTACATGTCGTCCATGTAACAAAAATCAGTATAAAAATGCTTAAGGGGAAGTCCCCTGCACAGAATTAGGCAAGGCACTTACCTTGGCTGCGCTAACCAACTGAATACCACGCTCTTGCCACGAGTATCCGACTCTGGGTGGCCCAAATCTAATGAATTTGATGGCATAATGTAAATAAAACTTTAAGGAATCAAAATAGCTAAATAATTCGAAGCTAAAACGCGAAATTAGGAAATTTGCCCAAATAGTCCCTTGGGCCCACGTCTCAGAATCGGGTAAAAATTATATTTTCCGGACACCCATTCACTCACGAGTCTAAACATATGAAAATCTCTCAATCTAGAGGTCAAAACACAATCCAAACTCAATAATTTGGTCTATAAAGTTTATCAAAATTTTCCCAAATCTTCCACCCAAATTCGAATTCTAAGGACTAGATTTAAGTTAGGAACCATGGAAATTGATCTAAGTAGGTTATAAATGACTTACCCAAGTTACCCAGGTGCAAATGTCTTCAAAAAATCGCCCTTCCCGAGCTTCAAAATTCAAAAATGGTGAAAATAGGCTTAAACCCTAGAAATGGGTTTTAATATTCTGCCCATACCTAAATTGTGAAGTGCGATCGCGGACATACGGATGCGATCGCATAGAGTAAGCCTCACCCCCCTTAATATGGTCACTGTGCGGTCGCACAGTAGTACTTGCGATCGCGGAGCACACCGGACTGGATCCTATGTGTTCGCAACTAGACAACGCGAACACACAGAGCAAAACTCCCTCTGCCCGGCCCAATGACCTTATGCAGTCGCGACCCCCTGCTGCGATCGCACTGGACAAAAATAGCTGGGCCCAAACTTGTTCTACACAATCGCGGCCCAAAACACGCGATCGCACTGAATAATTACCTGCTGCTCTAAAAACCATAAAAATAGTTGAAGACTAGGCCAAAAATATGCCTGTTTGAACACCTGAGGTCCCCGGGACCTCAACCAAAACTACCAATCAACCCCAATACCTCATTCAACCTTGGTCGAGCCTTAAAAATACGTCTCATAACATAAAAATTATTAAATATGCATAGATTCAAGCCTAAAAACTTATGAAATTTCTAAAATCCACATCCGATGTTGAATCACGTCTAAACTCGTCCGAATGACCTCAAATTTTGCACACATGTCAAAAATGGAATTATGGACCTGCTGTCACTTTCGGAATTCCATTCCGAGTCCGATATCAAAATTTCACCTATCGGCCGAAATCGCCGAAATTCTAACTTTCGCCAATTCAAGCCTAAATCTACAACCGACCTCGAAAACACATTACGAACTCGCTCCTAACCTCGAAATCACCCAACGGAGCTAACAGAGTCGACGTTATCTCTTTCTGGACCCGCCTTCCCGCAGTTCCAACTACGGTCTGATTTCTAAAGCTTAAACTCACAAATAAGGACTATGTGTCCAAAAAAAACTCTACGAATTTCACCACTGAATGTTCCAACAAGTCCCAAAAGTAGAAATATACATGGGGAAAACAGTTATTAGGGGATCGAGGTGCTAACTCTCAAAATGACCTACCGGGTCGTTACGTTCTCCCCCTCTTAAGAAAAATCGTTCATCCTCGAACGAGCATAGAGACATACTTGAAGTTGTGAGAAGATGAGGGTACTGATTGCGCATATCATGCTGGGTCTCCCAAGTCGCTTCCTCGACCGGCTGACCCCCCCCCCACTGAACTTTTACTGACGCAATATCCTTTCACCTGAGATTTCTAACTTGTCTATCCAATATAGTTATTGGCTTCTCAACGTATGATTAATCCTTGTCCAACTGGACTGAACTGAAATCCAAAACATGAGTCGGGTCACTGTGATACTTCCGGAGCATGGAGACGTGGAATACTGGATGAACTCCTACTAGGTTGGGAGGCAAGGCTAGCTCATAAGCAACCTCCCCAACACGTCGCAACACCTCAAAAGGGCCAATAAATCTCAGACTCAGCTTAACCTTCTTCCCGAACCTCATGACGCCATTCATAGGCGATACCTGAAGCAAAACTCGATCACCAGTCATAAATGCCAAATCATGAACCTTCCGGTCAGCATAACTCTTCTTCTTGGACTGAGCTGCGCGAAGTCTCTCCTGTATCACCTTCACCTTGTCCAGGGCGTCCTGGACCAAATTTGTACCCAAAAATCAGGCCTCACCCGGCTCAGACCATCCCACTAGAGACATGCACCGCCTACCATATAAAGCCTCATACGGTGCATTATGAATGTTGGACTGGTAGCTGTTATTATAAGAAAACTATGCAAGTGGCAAGTATCGGTCCCATGACCCTCCAAAATCCATAACACAGGCACAAAGCATATCCTCAAGAATATGAATTGTACGCTCGGACTATCCGTCCATCTGAGGGTGAAAGGTCGTGCTCAACTCAACCCTGGTGCCTAACTCTTGCTGAACGACTCTCCAGAACTGTGAAGTGAGCTGTGTACCTCTGTCTAAAATGGTAGATACCGGAACACCATGGAGGGGAACAATCTCCCTAATATACATCTTCGCCAACCTCTGGAGGAGTATGTAGTCAACACATGAATGAAATGTGTTGACTTAGTCAGACGATCCACGATCACCCAAATAGAATCAAAATTCTTCAAAGTCAGAGGAAGTCCAACCACGAAGTCCATGGTGATGCGCTCCCACTTCCACTCTGGAAGCTCAATCTGCTGAAGTAACCCTCCCGGTCTCTGATGCTCATATTTGACCTGCTGGCATTTGAGACACTTGGCTAAAAACTCCACTATATCCTTTTTCATCCTTCACCACTAATAGTGTTGTCTCAGATCCTGGTACATCTTTGGGGTACTCGGGTGGATGGAATACCGCGAGCTATGGGCCTCCTCAAGAATCAGCTCCCGAAGCCCATCCACATTGGGCACACAAATCCGGCCCTACATCCTCATCGCACCGTCATCACCTATGGTCACATCCCAGGAATCACCCTACCGAACCCTATCCTGAAGAGCCAGAAGGTTGGGATCATCATACTGGTGCTCCCGGATGCGGTCATACAGAGAAGATCGACCAACAACACAAGCAAATACCCGATGAGGCTCAGAAAGATCCAGTCTCCCGAACTGACTGTCTAAGGACTGAACATCCAAGGCTAGAGGCCTGTCAGCTGCATGAAGATATGCCAAACTCTCCAAGCTCTCCGCTCGACGACTCAAGGCGTCGGCCACCACATTGGCCTTCCCCGGGTGGTATAGTATAGTGATGTCCTAATCCTTGAGTAACTCTGACCACATACGCTGGCGTAAATTGATATCCTTCTACCTGAATATGTGCTGCAAACTCGGTGATCTATGAATATCTCACAAGGAACACCATATAAATAATGACGCCATATCTTCAGGGCGTGAACAATCGCTGCCAACTCGAGATCATGAACATGGTAGTTTTTCTCATGCACCTTCAACTGCCTGGACGCGTAGGAAATCATCCTACCGTCCTGCATCAACACCGCTCCCAGGATAATCCTTGAAGCATCACAATATACTATATAGGACCCCGAAACCGGTAGGTAATACAAACACAGGAGTTGTAGTCAGGGCTGTCTTGAGCTTCTGAAAGATCTCCTCACACTCCTCAGTCCATATAAAAGGGGCACCCTTCTGCTTCAGTCTGGTCATGGGCGCTGCAATGGATGAAAATCCCTCCACAAAATGGCGATAACACCCAGCCAAACCGAGGAAGCTGCGGATCTCAATAGCTGAAGATAGTCTGGGCCAACTCTACACCGCCTCCACCTTCTTCAGATTTACCTTGATCCCATCAGAAGACACCACATGGCCTAGGAATGCCACAGAATCAAGCCAAAATTCACACTTAGAAAATTTGGCATACAACTTCTTCTCCCTCAATGTCTGAAGCATGGTCCTCAAGTGCTGCTCATGGTCCTCCTAGGACCGAGAATATACCAAAATGTCGTCAATGAACACGATGATGAAAGTATCAAGATAAGGCCGAAATACGTTGTGCATCAGGTGCATATAGGTTGCTGGGGCATTGGTCAGCCCAAATGACATAACAAGGAACTCATAGTGACCATATCTGGTCCTGAAGGCAGTGTTCGGGATATCCGGCTCCCGAATCTTCAACTGATGATAACCCGAACGCAGATCAATCTTAGAGAACACCCTAGAACTCTGTAACTAGTCAAATAAATCATCAATGCAGGGCAATGGGTACCTGTTCTTCACTGTCACCCTATTCAGCTGCTAGCACTCAATACATATACGCATCGAACTATCCTTTTTCTTCACAAATATCACTGGAGCACCCCAAGGTGATACACTGGGCCTGATGAAACCTTTGTCAAGTAACTCCTGCAACTTCTCCTTCAACTCCCTCAACTAAAGAGGAGTCATGCGATAAGTAGGAATAGAAATGGGCTGAGTGTTTGGCAAAAAGTCAACGTCAAAGTCAATATCTCTATTGGGCGGCATACCCGGAAGATCAGCTGGAAAAACATTAGGATAATCCCTGACAACGGGGATTGACTCAACTGTGGGGGTCTCAGCACTAACATCTCTCACATAAGCCAGATATGCATCACAACCCTTTTCAACCATCCATTGAGCCTGAAGAAAAGAAATGGTTCGATGGGCAGTATACT
This sequence comes from Nicotiana knightiana, assembly GCA_005239525.1. Classification (NCBI taxonomy): domain Eukaryota; kingdom Viridiplantae; phylum Streptophyta; class Magnoliopsida; order Solanales; family Solanaceae; genus Nicotiana; species Nicotiana knightiana. Next base: position 16,424 of record ML405954.1, read on the forward strand.
CTAAGGAGCCTCTCCACTCTAACCTCGGTAGTCCTGGCATATCCAGCGTCACAGTCTTGACATGACAATCAAGAATATCATAGTAGGGAGACAGCCAGTCCATACCATATATAACGTCGAAATCTACCATGCTGATTAATAATAATAAAGCCTGGTCTCAAAACCACTAATAACAATCAAGCACGACCAATATACACGGTCCACTACAAGAGAATCTCCCACATGAGTAGCAATATATACGGGGGAACTCAAAGAATCCTAAGATATCCCACAATGTATAGCAAAGTAGAAGATACATATGAGTACGTAGAACCTGGATCAAATAACACGGATGCATCCCTATGACAAACAGGGACAATACATGTGATGACCAAATCTAAAGCAACGACTTTTGAACGTGTTGGAAGAGCATAATATCTGGCATGGCCTCCCCCTCTAGGACGGCTTCGACCTCCCCGACCTCCACCTCGAGCTTTCTTAGAAGGTGGGGTAGTAGATGGGAATGGGAGAATAGCTGGAGGACCCGGTGGAAGATGTGGAACCTGATAAGTTTGAGGTGGTGCACCCCTCCTAGTTTATAGTGCTCAAACTATATTCTGAGGCAAATTTTTGGAGTTTTTTTTAAAATCTGTTTGCTCTAAAAGTAGCTCAGCAATAATAAGTGTCTGATCAAAAGAGGAAAGGGCATTCAAATCAGTCCACACGAAACCTGTTTGTAAACATTTTTATTTTTATTTTTAGGAGCATTTGTTGCAAGAATTCGTCTGATTCAGTATAAGGGGATTAGTAGATCATTTTTAGTTCATTTTGTATCCTGTCGAAATTTTCTGAAATCAATGTATGAACACTTTGAATCTGGAAGCATGCGATTAGGTTATTTGAAAAATTGGTAAAAAATTGTTAATTTAGAACTGGTAAAACTGCATGTGTTGTGTTAAAAAATTACAAGTTCCAGAAAAATAAAGTAAATTTGGCTAACCAATTTGAAGTGAGACTAGTATATAATGTATGTCTGTGATTCTTATAGGTGTATGTATACTACACGAATAAGGTGCATTTTGATTAATACCTTTTTCTATCATTTACAAAAAATAGAAAGTGAAGACCTTTAAGATTTGATTAAGAGCTGGATTTCCCAATCGATAGTCTTCTCTCATAAATAGCAAACTAGGATGGCCTAACGTGATAAAACGAGGCTAGATGAGGTCATAGCCTATAAGATGCTCTTTTAGAATAACGAATACCGTTTAGGAGATCCTATAGGTAAAATGGATACCCTTAGTTCAAAATTTGGATAAAAAATCAAATATCATACCGAAGCTACCTAACCAACATTCGGGAGCGACAACTCATGTCCCCGTCTTTAAACTTCAAAAAATTATGATAAAAATCACATGTTGTAATTACGGGTGCATTTCATGTGGCGAAATTACAATGTGTCAAAAAACAAACAAGTGCACGCCATTGTGACTTGTTTTAAGATAAATCCATAAATATCAAAACATATTTATACACATATCCCGTAAGCTGAAATACTACTTTTAGATAAAGATTCCAAAACTTAGAGAATAATTGAATATCGCCTCAAATAGGCATTTGTTTAATCGTCATGACCATAGTCATGACTATATAATTAATTCGGGTGTGGCAACTCATGTCCCCGACTCTAACTCAAAACAATAATAAAAAATCAACATGTTGTAAATTGCTGGTGCATTTCATGTGGCGCATTTACAATGTGTCCAAAAATAACAAGTGCACGTCATTGTGACTTGTATTAAAATAATTTCATAAATATTAAAAGCGGCTAAAAAGTGAAAAAGGCTAAAATGCACAATAGGTTTAAAAATATGTAAATAATCAGATAATTTAGGCCAAATACTAATAGTTAAGCGACCGTGCTAGAACCACGGAACTCGGGAATGCCTAACACCTTCTCCCGGGTTAACAGAATTCCTTACTCGGATTTCTGGT